>JBAMBS010001020.1:0-205000 GCA_037044455.1 Zygothrica quintamaculata
CAGCGATGCCGTCTTTAGTAATGAAGCACACGAGATTTTTGCACGTCAGCAACAAAACCAGGTGCTCTGGCAGCCGCTGGAAGTTGAAGAGACGATGTGCCTTTTGCCTAATGCTCGGCACATATTCGAAATGGTCAAATCGGGTTGCTTCACAGAACTTTTGATTGATCCAAACGATTGCAACCTGGCGCTTATATGTTGTTCCATTTATGGTTCAGTAGAGAATGTGGCCTACCTATTGACACACTACAATGCTGATCCAAATACTACCGACATACGTGGACGCACACCTCTTCATTTTGCCTGCTGTCGTGGTAATGCGCCAATTGCTAAAGTTCTCCTCGATCGAGGTTCAGATCCCAATCGTTGGGATGATAAAAAGGAAGTGACGCCGTTGCATTGCGCTGCCAGGTAGAATAAAAGGAATTTTTCTGTTATTTATATAGATTATCCCTTTTGCTACAGAAATTTTTCACACTTTTTCTCTTCCCCACTAATTCTAAATTTTCATATATTTTCAGCTCGAAAAGTGTTGAGTGCATTTTACTCTTACTGCGACGTAAGGGGAACATAAATATTGGCATTGAGAGGCGATCTGCACTGCATTATGCTATTGACGGCAATGCTGTGGATTGTGTAGAAATTTTATTAAAGTATGGCGCCGATCCCAATACTCCCCAGGTGTATACAGAGACACCATTACATACTGCATCAGCCTCCGGTTTTACCAAATGCGTTGAACTATTGCTGAATCATAATGCAGATGTGCGCTCCCAATTCGGTGAAGGCAAAGTGACGGCATTACATTTGGGTGAGCTCAATAAAGCGGGTGGTAGTGATTGCGGTAGGGGAGGTGGGACCACCTGATGTCATAGATGCTTAGAGAAATACAAATACACACATGCTAACAATTTTGTTTCTTTTTTCTGTAGCAGCGGAAAATGACTATGCAGAATGTGTGCGTTTACTCTTGGAGCATCGTGCCGATGTGAATTGTCGCAATGCCAGCCAACAGACGCCCCTACATCTAGCCTGCCTCTCTCAGTCCATTGGCACTGTTGAAATGTTACTGAATTATGGTGCGAATGTGAATGCCGTTTACCGTGATGGACGAACTGCTCTTCATGCGGCTATAGTGAAGCAATCGCGTTGCCTGGACTGTTGCAATGCATTACTGAAGGCTGGAGCCGATGTTAACAAGGCAGATGACTATGGTTATACACCACTACACATTGCTGCCCTTAACGAGTTTAGCAGTTGTGTGTATACCTTCATAGGCAAGTTATATTAATAGATACTGGTATTCCAACTTAAGCTTTATGCATTTGTAGAACACGGTGCCGATATAACTGCACGCACTGATGGACACACCTCGGCACTCACGTTTATAGTGCGTCGATGTCCAGAAATTATACCAAAGCTTATGCACAAGCTGGATAACTCTATTAAGGCAAACGATCATGAGATTGGAGATGTAGATTGCCAGATTAAATTGGATTTTCGACTTTTGGTACCAAGCTCTTCAATGGAAAAGGGTGAGACAGAGCTGATGCTGACACTCATTGAGGTTGGACAGAAGCGTATTCTTATGCATCCTTTATGCGAGACGTTTCTCTTCCTCAAATGGCGACGCATACGAAAATTCTTCCTTATGAGCCTGGCCTATCACACTTTCTTTGTTTTCCTCTTTACGCTCTATGTGATTGGTGTCTATGTGCGCTGCTGCAAGGAGGGTGAGACATGTCAGGCACCAGGATATGTATCTACAGTTGGATATTTTGTAATTGTGCTTAATCTGCTGCTACTTGGAAAAGAACTTTTTCAAATGGCACATGGATTGCATGGCTATACCAAATACTGGGAGAATTGGCTGCAATGGACAATTGTCTTCGGAGTGCTCCTATGCGTGGTAAGGATATTATCATTATACTCTACACATACCACATACATTTTAGGAGTAAATATGCATACAGTATTTACAATACATGAATTAGAGCTAGACGTACACCAGAAAGAGAAAGAAGATTTCCTTTATTGACGTTTACTTCAATTATTACCAATTTCAGACACGAATTAGAACAAGAAGCATAGAAAGAGAAAGAAGATTTCCTTTATTGACGTTTACTTCAATTATTACCAATTTCAGACACGAATTAGAACAAGAAGCATAGAAAGAGAAAGAAGATTTCCTTAATTGACGTAACAATTAATTTATTATCAATTTCAGACACCAGAAATCCTTTGGACTGGTGACCTTTTGGCGGTGCCCATGTGGCAGCATCATGTTGCTGCAGTAGTCATTCTATTGGTGTGGCTTGAGCTGATGATGCTTGTTGGTCGATTTCCCATCTTCGGTGTCTATGTTCAAATGTTCACTAAGGGTAATATAATATAAAACTATTTCCTTTATAAAAGTTTAACTCATCCTTTCATACTAAATTTTTCCAGTTGCTGTTAACTTTGGCAAGTTCCTGTTGGCCTATATTTGCTTGTTGATTGCTTTCGGCTTAAGCTTTGCTGTACTCTTCAATGACTATCCAGCATTTGAGAACATTACTTGGTCGTTTTTAAAGTCCTTTACCATGATGTCTGGTGAACTAGAGTTTGAAGATATTTTTTATGGCGATTATGCTGTGAAGTTTCCAGTTACTGCACATATTATTTTTTTATCGTTTGTGCTCTTGGTTACAGTTATACTGACCAATTTGATGTTGGGCTTAGCTGTTAGTGATATACAAGGACTTCAGGTATCTGCCACGCTGGATCGTCTAGTGCGGCAGGCAGAGTTGGTGTCCCGTTTGGAGAGTGTCTTCTTTTCACGCCTCTTGAGAAATGCACCACTGGTGCAACTTTGCAAACGCAAAGCTTTGCTGCGCACCTCACGTGACAAGTTACAGTTTACGGTTCGCCCAAACGATCCACGGGATCGGTCTCAGTTGCCCGAGGATATTAAGCTTAATATATACAAGCTTGTTGCTGAGAGACGGGATCGGAATATGAGCATACGACGACGTCAGTTTGAAAAAAACTATCATATGTTCAGTCGCAGTCTACAGCGACAACAGGATCCTGTGGACACAAAACTGCCGTCACAACAACAGCAGCAACAGCAACACCAATTGGATCCCATTGGATATGCAGCACAGACGCAAACACAGGCTTTCCAAATGAACGAGTTATTGCGTCCACGATCCGCTACAAATGTGCCACAGCAGTTACGTGATGAGCACCAGACAATAGTTAAGCTGAAGAATGAACGAAACGACTGGCGAGCAGAGGTGCAGCTGCTCAAGGAACAATTTGCTCAGCTGACAGCCAAATTCGATAAATTCACAGAGGCAGCGATGCGAAAATTAAACTATACCGCCGACGAACTTTGCCGCATGAAGCAGCAACAGTCAAAGTCAGCAACGAAAGCGGAGACACTGCGTCATCAGCGGCATCATCATCGCTAATCACATGACCTAGGTTTATGCCCGAGCTCACATATGTTAAATGAAAAGATAACCTAAAATACGTACAATGTTTTAAGAAATGCTGAATTTATTGCATTAAATATATCTTAGGTCTTAAGAACCTGGTACATTTGTAAGCCATTTGTCATTATTTTGATTCCATATTAAAGTCCCCTCTTCCGGCAATGGATCGTGGGCACTGATCTTTGTCCAAGAGCTCGTTTTGGGATTATAGGCAAAGTTCTTAGAGTTACTTGGCGGTGGTGGCGGTGTCAGATTAATCAAAGGAGGGCGAGTTATAGGTACAAATATTGGCTTATCCGCCTGCTTAGCACTGATATACTCCACCTGTGACTTCGGATTCGAGTAATCAATATCCAAAGCTTGACACAATGACACCGATATAACTAAAATTTACCTATTCAAGCACTGTAACTTAACAATACAAAAATTTAACTCACAGCATAGATAGAACAATTGTTTTCTTAACATTTTGCATATAGATTTTTTTTGTTAAAATCTTTCCGTGAACCTACTGAATGTACCAACGCTTCGAATGCGACTGTTCGGAATCTGAATCAGCATCCAAATCAGCATCCAAATCGGCATCCAAAACAGGCCTACACACAGAATGTAAGACCGTAAGAATTAAAATCTCAGTTTAATAAACGATTACTCGTGTTTTCGTTTCATGTTTCTTTGTATTTGTTTTTTTTTTGTTTTTGTTTTCTTTTTCTTTTTTTTTTTTTTGTTTTGTTGAGGTCATTTATTATACATTGAACTGACTGATGATTGTGAAGCTGACTAGGCACTGGAACAAAACTCGCTAAGCTCTGATCTACGTTGTATTGCAGATACCCGAACGTAAACGCTGTACAACTAAAAATATGGAAATAAAATTCTTAACAATGAATGTGAAGTTTTAATGATTTGCTTTGATAATTACCTTTACCACAACGTATAGCACAATTGAAACGTCCAGGATTATAATAGTTGATATTATCACTGCCACAAATTGGATTATATTCACTGGTCGCTGGACACGATTGTAGACAGGACAAATAACGAGGCGATGCTGTTGTTGGTGCTGCTGTTGTTGTTGTGCCAGTTGAATTCCTTATCGGTTGTCCCCTAACAAATGTATTTAATAGATTTTCCGTTTCAACGTTCTGTGGAAAAAACGTCGGAAATTGCGGATAGGTATTTACCCCAGCAATTAGCAAACACAAAGCTGGGACAAAATATAGTAGATCGTATTATTAATCAAATTTCAATATAATTATTCGATTATTGCTGGTTTATTATTCAAGTATTATTCCAGTATTGCTTCGGTCAGTAAATTAAAAAAAAAAACAAAAAAAAAATAGCAAAATTTTTACCAATTGTATAGAAAGTTTCCATTTTGTTTATTAAATTCTATTCAAATTTAATTTAATTCTGCGAGGCACCTTAAAGCTTGTCCGATTGGCCGTAAAACCGAAACGCGTCTGAGATTATCGAGCATCCAGTCGATCGCTTATAAGCGAAGGTCAGCAGAAAATTGTTTTTTTTTTGGCATTGATTGCTCCCATTAGACGTCAGAGAGTTGCATATCTCTTTATAAATCGTGCATATGTATACTATTTATGGATTAAAGGGGGATTTCCCCCGTCAGAACTGGTCAGAATAAAGAAAACCAGAAGACAGAGCTAAAAAATAAAACCTGCGTAAAATTACCTTTTTCTTATTCCATAGGAAACCCTCAAAACGACGATCATACAGTTATATCATATGCGTATTAACATATCTCAAGGTTGATCAGAGAGGTCAGTGGTTTTATTATGATTATCAAAATAAAAAGACAATCATATTTCTGTTTGTTTCCTTTTAAATTAACGCATTCATTTATTCTTTACAATTTTCAAAAACAAAGAATACAATAATAAAAGAAATTAGAGTATTTTTGGTATAAATATATAAGCTAACGTTAACAAAGGCAGGTAGGACATGTAATTTATTATATATATAACTTTATATATATTTATATATATATATATATATAGAGAGAGAGAGATGTATGTATGTATGTATGTTTAGTAGCTTACATGTGTGTGTATAAATATATATATTTTTTGTTGGATATGTATACATATATATATACATATAGGAATTACAAAATTGTTTATATTACTTAATAATTTAACACAATTCTTGAAATATGGTTAATCAACTCAAATTACGTTAATTGTCGAACAACTTGACTTATGGAAATAGAGGTATTTTTTTGTTGTTTTCTTTTTTTTTTGTCTTTTTTTCCTTTTTTTTCCATTTTTTTTGTTTTTTCTGCTTTTTCTGCTTCTTTTGCGTGCCGCTGCCGCTGCCGCTGCTGCTGCTGCTGCTGCTGCTGCTGCCATTTGTTAGATAATTTTTTAACCGATTGAACTATATCATATATATTATGCATTCCGTGATGCATTTCATGCTTTCATTAGGTATTTGGCATTTCGTCAGGTGTTATTTACATATATACATATATATATATATATAATATATTAATAGGAAAAGGATTAACCATCATCATCACAATATACAGATATGCATTTATTTATATTTATTTATATATTATTATATATATGTACATATTTATATATATATATTTATATATATGTATTTATATATATATATATATATATATATATATATATATATATATGTGTGTATATTATGATATTTATGGTTACTCTGTTTTCCTATCCGTTTACGCCGCTTACACATATCTTGAATATATGTATATATATATATATATATATTTGGATGTATATATATTAATATATATATATGAGATATAGTTATTAAAATAATTGTTTTTTGACGGGTAAATGTTGCTGATGTCGACGTAGACGATGTTGTTTATGCTGCTGCTGCTGCTGCTGCTGCTGCTGCTGGTACTGCTACTGTTGCTGCTGTTGTTGTTGCCGCTGCTGCTTCTGATGATTCTGTTTTTGTTGTTATTGCTGTCGTTCATTTTTTTGTATTCAAAGTTTTGGAAATTTTATTGGTATTATTCGATTGCTGATTCTGCTGTTGTTGTTTTACATTTTCCTTTCGAGTACCCATGACAGAATTGGTGACTCTAGGACCCCGCTGACGCTGTTCCGCTGTTAAAAGGAATCCAGATAATTTGCCATCCCATATAATAAGCCGTATGGGTACAACTGAAAGCAGTTTTAAAACGTAACGTGTCTGCCTTAAGTTGCGCTCGGCAACAATTATTGAATTAGGTGCATTGTGTGAATCAATAAGGACACGTTGCATTTTGTAATTGATAGTGATAACATGACCAGATTCAAGCGTGACTACATTCATCATGTGTTGATAGATTTCCATGACAACAGCACGCATATATATCGCCTGTCGATTGCTTACATATCGCTTAAAGTACAAATTATTGGAATCATCACCTGCCTGTTTGGCATTAAGTTTACGTCTATTGGCTACTTTTGTAAGTTCATGCAGCTCATCACAGCTGCGTCCGGGTGGGGGGCAGTATTTGAGTCCAGCGGCTAGTAGACTTTAAGAAATATAAAGGTTAATAGAATTTCTTAACTGTTCCAAACGTGTGAAAAACAAAAAAAAAAAATACTTACCGGTGTACCATAACGTCTGGGTAGCGACGAATTGGACTGGTAAAGTGCGTATATATGGGAATAGACAAGGCATAATGCCAAAGATCAGAAGGTTCCGTTTTGCCCTCACTGCAGAAATAGCTAGAAATGGATATATTATGTATTAAACCATAGATAAAAGAAAAAATTAAAGTGTTATAACTTACTTAGCGCGTGCCATGGGCTTCATAAGCAACTGACTGAGGCAAGCAGTCATTGCGGAGGGATCGGGTGCTTCTCTGCACAGGCGATGCATGCTTTGCTGCAACGCTTTAGAGGAACTATAGTCCAAGTTTAAGCCAATATTCAATAGCTTTTCACGTAGTGTTTTCAGTGATTTGGTCAATGGTGGTGGATGATTACGCAGCACTGCAATATCTGGAAATGCATCGTGTACAAAACGTGCAACGGATTGATTTGCCATTAGCATTAACTCCTCAATCATATGATTTGCCTCGCGTTGCTTCTCCACCTCAAAACCGATGGGTTCCCCGCTCAATGGATCAAGAGTAAAGCGAACTTTGGCATTATTAATAGTCAGTGCACCATTATCAAAACGCTTTGCGCGCATAAAGGCTGTCATACCATGAAGCCATCCAATGCGCTTAATAATATCCTTGACTGTATAACCGTTGAGTATTGTGGGAAAATCATTTTCAGTGAAACGCTCCAGTGGATTATCAATTATTTTCTGTGCATGCTCGTAGGCAAACTGTGAACACGAATTGATCACGGAGCGTGTAAAGAATGGTTTTGTGAGTTGTGTACCCTTAGAGTCTAATTTCCAAAAAACGGAGAACGAGAACTTATCTTCGCCGGGCAATAGAGAGCAGCGGTAGCAAAGACTTTGGGGTAGCATATGTATAACTTCATTGGCTAAATATATTGAAGTGGATCGCTCCTTTACAATATTATCTAGTTCACTGTTCTCTTCCAGATAGTGGGATACATCAGATATATGAACGCCTACTTCGTAGACATTATCAGACAATTTTTCAATAGATAAGGCATCATCTAGATCTCGTGCCGTCAGTGGATCAATTGTAAAAACGCAGTATTGTCGCATATCGCGACGATTTAACATATCCCTTTCCCTAATTGGTGGCGCTGGCTTTGCATACATGTCGTTAAAGCGTTCCTCAAAGGGCACCACATCGCGTAAACTATTGTGAAGGAGTATAGCCTTCATTTCATCGTCCAAATTACCTACACGGCCTACGGGTTGTAGTAGTTCTGCGATGCAATGACCATTGCAATCCGTTTCAAGTATATGAGCTAAGTAAAGCAGACCGCAAACCTCGTCTGTCTGCGTAATGCTAATGTGCTCAGCACAGCTGATTTGTGGTATATAAGCCATTGGCATACGTAAATCAAAGGGTCGAAATTTGTAAAACAGTTGCTCATCGCAAAGTTTTATTGGGTTTGTGAATGATATATTGCCAACTATCTGTCGCAGTTCTGTTTGTTTAACAATAGCAATCACAAAAGCTTTGGGACAGTTATCGGAGGATATAACAGCCACATTATCTTCATCTGAGTCCTGTGATTCTGTCTCATCTGACAGTTCATCACCTAAATATTACACGAAATATGTTTCCATTTTGGTTTTTCTTTTTTAATATAACTTCTCATTAACAGAGCATTATAGACTCACCTAGCATAAACAAAGTCTTACCACCAGTTAAATGGCCTGCATCCGCTGTTTTAGTTATGGCTGCACCAACATTGAGAACAAATGCACGCACTGTGTCGCCCTCAAATGCATAACGCCGGGCAACTGGCAAGAGTACAATTCCATCACGATCGAGCGCTTCGCGATCTGTGGACATAGTTATAAATGCCTGGCGATTATTTTTGCGATTCACGCGTATCTCTTCCTCGACTATGCGTCCATATCCAGCTGTTACCAAGCGTCGAGCATGTGACTCTAAATCCCCAAAGTCACCCTTAAAAAGTAACTCCGATGGCAGCAGCTGTTCTGCTCCAGCGTACTGTTGTACAATCCTGTTAATATATGCTCGCATCGCTTCCAGTTCGGTCTTTAATGACCCTGGGGTATTTTTATCGTGACGCTTTTTGCGGTTGCGATTGCGTTTACGTGGAGATTGCATCGTGGATGGAGGCTCCGGTTGTTGAAAAGGTGTAGCGTTTGCAGCACCGCTGCTACTTGTGCTAGAGACTTCAGACTCGCGTCTGAGCCGCTGTTGCTGCAATGGCTGAACCTGAGTTTGTTTTGTACCTCGTACTAGAACAGACGGTGGCTGTTGACGACCTGCTATATCCATGCCACCGTCAATGCGCCGACCAGACTGCGTAGGCATGGTAGATGAAGGCACAGACGATCGTAGTGTTGGAGTGTATATCACTCGACCAACACATACTGGAACATCACTTAACCATTCAAGAGAAGAAAGTACTTCGTTTTGATTAATGAGCTGGCGAGCATACGCATTCACTTCTGGGTTATAGTTGGTCAGCATAAGAACCAACTCTTTGAGTGCGTTCACTTCACCTTTCAGAGCTTGACGAGACTTACGTTCCTCTTTTTGATCTTGTGATGGTGCCTGTGTTGGAACCTGAGCTGGTGTTTGTTGCCCAGTTCCACTTGCATTTGCAATCTGTAGTTGCATATGAAGAGGCATGGAAACCGTCATTGGGTACGAACATCCTGACATAGAGACTTGCATGGCATGTCCCGTGCCTGATGAATTATTATTATTTTGCTGATGCATTTGTCTTAGAAAGTGCTGTAACAGGGCCGCTGCAATCAATGAATCGCAAAATGAAAAAACAGGCAAATGAGACTAATAATACCAATCGTAATTCATTAGCTTCCATTGAGATATTGCGACAACGTTCACAAAAATTAACTTCTCGTTTGCAACAGTCAAACAAAGATATGCCTAGTCAACAGCCAATCTCAACAGAGTTTCCTTTGATTCAGAACAAGGCCAATAAATTTATGCGAACCTTTATGCCAAAACAACGTTCTATGCCGGTATTAAGTGCTGCTGCTGCTACTTCTCTTTCAGGTCCAACATCAGCTCCTGCTATTAATCAACAACGACAAATGCATCAGCAAAATAATAATAATTCATCAGGCACGGGACATGCCATGCAAGTCTCTATGTCAGGATGTTCGTACCCAATGACGGTTTCCATGCCTCTTCATATGCAACTACAGATTGCAAATGCAAGTGGAACTGGGCAACAAACACCAGCTCAGGTTCCAACACAGGCACCATCACAAGATCAAAAAGAGGAACGTAAGTCTCGTCAAGCTCTGAAAGGTGAAGTGAACGCACTCAAAGAGTTGGTTCTTATGCTGACCAACTATAACCCAGAAGTGAATGCGTATGCTCGCCAGCTCATTAATCAAAACGAAGTACTTTCTTCTCTTGAATGGTTAAGTGATGTTCCAGTATGTGTTGGTCGAGTGATATACACTCCAACACTACGATCGTCTGTGCCTTCATCTACCATGCCTACGCAGTCTGGTCGGCGCATTGACGGTGGCATGGATATAGCAGGTCGTCAACAGCCACCGTCTGTTCTAGTACGAGGTACAAAACAAACTCAGGTTCAGCCATTGCAGCAACAGCGGCTCAGACGCGAGTCTGAAGTCTCTAGCACAAGTAGCAGCGGTGCTGCAAACGCTACACCTTTTCAACAACCGGAGCCTCCATCCACGATGCAATCTCCACGTAAACGCAATCGCAACCGCAAAAAGCGTCACGATAAAAATACCCCAGGGTCATTAAAGACCGAACTGGAAGCGATGCGAGCATATATTAACAGGATTGTACAACAGTACGCTGGAGCAGAACAGCTGCTGCCATCGGAGTTACTTTTTAAGGGTGACTTTGGGGATTTAGAGTCACATGCTCGACGCTTGGTAACAGCTGGATATGGACGCATAGTCGAGGAAGAGATACGCGTGAATCGCAAAAATAATCGCCAGGCATTTATAACTATGTCCACAGATCGCGAAGCGCTCGATCGTGATGGAATTGTACTCTTGCCAGTTGCCCGGCGTTATGCATTTGAGGGCGACACAGTGCGTGCATTTGTTCTCAATGTTGGTGCAGCCATAACTAAAACAGCGGATGCAGGCCATTTAACTGGTGGTAAGACTTTGTTTATGCTAGGTGAGTCTATAATGCTCTGTTAATGAGAAGTTATATTAAAAAAGAAAAACCAAAATGGAAACATATTTCGTGTAATATTTAGGTGATGAACTGTCAGATGAGACAGAATCACAGGACTCAGATGAAGATAATGTGGCTGTTATATCCTCCGATAACTGTCCCAAAGCTTTTGTGATTGCTATTGTTAAACAAACAGAACTGCGACAGATAGTTGGCAATATATCATTCACAAACCCAATAAAACTTTGCGATGAGCAACTGTTTTACAAATTTCGACCCTTTGATTTACGTATGCCAATGGCTTATATACCACAAATCAGCTGTGCTGAGCACATTAGCATTACGCAGACAGACGAGGTTTGCGGTCTGCTTTACTTAGCTCATATACTTGAAACGGATTGCAATGGTCATTGCATCGCAGAACTACTACAACCCGTAGGCCGTGTAGGTAATTTGGACGATGAAATGAAGGCTATACTCCTTCACAATAGTTTACGCGATGTGGTGCCCTTTGAGGAACGCTTTAACGACATGTATGCAAAGCCAGCGCCACCAATTAGGGAAAGGGATATGTTAAATCGTCGCGATATGCGACAATACTGCGTTTTTACAATTGATCCACTGACGGCACGAGATCTAGATGATGCCTTATCTATTGAAAAATTGTCTGATAATGTCTACGAAGTAGGCGTTCATATATCTGATGTATCCCACTATCTGGAAGAGAACAGTGAACTAGATAATATTGTAAAGGAGCGATCCACTTCAATATATTTAGCCAATGAAGTTATACATATGCTACCCCAAAGTCTTTGCTACCGCTGCTCTCTATTGCCCGGCGAAGATAAGTTCTCGTTCTCCGTTTTTTGGAAATTAGACTCTAAGGGTACACAACTCACAAAACCATTCTTTACACGCTCCGTGATCAATTCGTGTTCACAGTTTGCCTACGAGCATGCACAGAAAATAATTGATAATCCACTGGAGCGTTTCACTGAAAATGATTTTCCCACAATACTCAACGGTTATACAGTCAAGGATATTATTAAGCGCATTGGATGGCTTCATGGTATGACAGCCTTTATGCGCGCAAAGCGTTTTGATAATGGTGCACTGACTATTAATAATGCCAAAGTTCGCTTTACTCTTGATCCATTGAGCGGGGAACCCATCGGTTTTGAGGTGGAGAAGCAACGCGAGGCAAATCATATGATTGAGGAGTTAATGCTAATGGCAAATCAATCCGTTGCACGTTTTGTACACGATGCATTTCCAGATATTGCAGTGCTGCGTAATCATCCACCACCATTGACCAAATCACTGAAAACACTACGTGAAAAGCTATTGAATATTGGCTTAAACTTGGACTATAGTTCCTCTAAAGCGTTGCAGCAAAGCATGCATCGCCTGTGCAGAGAAGCACCCGATCCCTCCGCAATGACTGCTTGCCTCAGTCAGTTGCTTATGAAGCCCATGGCACGCGCTAAGTAAGTTATAACACTTTAATTTTTTCTTTTATCTATGGTTTAATACATAATATATCCATTTCTAGCTATTTCTGCAGTGAGGGCAAAACGGAACCTTCTGATCTTTGGCATTATGCCTTGTCTATTCCCATATATACGCACTTTACCAGTCCAATTCGTCGCTACCCAGACGTTATGGTACACCGGTAAGTATTTTTTTTTTTTTGTTTTTCACACGTTTGGAACAGTTAAGAAATTCTATTAACCTTTATATTTCTTAAAGTCTACTAGCCGCTGGACTCAAATACTGCCCCCCACCCGGACGCAGCTGTGATGAGCTGCATGAACTTACAAAAGTAGCCAATAGACGTAAACTTAATGCCAAACAGGCAGGTGATGATTCCAATAATTTGTACTTTAAGCGATATGTAAGCAATCGACAGGCGATATATATGCGTGCTGTTGTCATGGAAATCTATCAACACATGATGAATGTAGTCACGCTTGAATCTGGTCATGTTATCACTATCAATTACAAAATGCAACGTGTCCTTATTGATTCACACAATGCACCTAATTCAATAATTGTTGCCGAGCGCAACTTAAGGCAGACACGTTACGTTTTAAAACTGCTTTCAGTTGTACCCATACGGCTTATTATATGGGATGGCAAATTATCTGGATTCCTTTTAACAGCGGAACAGCGTCAGCGGGGTCCTAGAGTCACCAATTCTGTCATGGGTACTCGAAAGGAAAATGTAAAACAACAACAGCAGAATCAGCAATCGAATAATACCAATAAAATTTCCAAAACTTTGAATACAAAAAAATGAACGACAGCAATAACAACAAAAACAGAATCATCAGAAGCAGCAGCGGCAACAACAACAGCAGCAACAGTAGCAGTACCAGCAGCAGCAGCAGCAGCAGCAGCAGCAGCATAAACAACATCGTCTACGTCGACATCAGCAACAGCATTATCAACACCAAACACAACAACAACAAAAACCACCACAACAACAACAACAACGCGTGATTGCCTTGCGCAAAAACAGTTCATAAGCTCCATAAAAACAAAAAAAGAAAAACAGCATAAGACCCATAACAGATATAGCTATTAACATATAGTTTGCTACATTCGGCCATAATTTTCAATCAAATGTCTAGAGCAGGACGTTTCACAAAATTTCGTACGTTATTTGCCCAAAATTAAGTAATACAAATGGATTCTTGCGCATATATATGCATAAAAGCCTTTTGTCAAATTTAGGCCGTAAAAAAAAAAAAAAAAATCAAAAAAAATCAAAAAAATCAAAAAAAAAAAAAAGGAGAAAAAAGAAAAAAAATTAAAAACGAAAAAAAAAGCAGCGGAAGTGAAGTGAAACCAGAAAAACAATGATAACTGAAAATTAATGAAAATTTAAAAATAATATAAAAGAAAGAAAATTAACTCTGTGATGTCAACCAACAAATAATTTTTACCCGTCAAAAAACAATTATTTTAATAACTATATCTCATATATATATATTAATATATATACATCCAAATATATATATATATATATATACATATATTCAAGATATGTGTAAGCGGCGTAAACGGATAGGAAAACAGAGTAACCATAAATATCATAATATACACACATATATATATATATATATATATATATATATATATATATAAATATATATATAAATACATATATATAAATATATATATATAAATATGTACATATATATAATAATATATAAATAAATATAAATAAATGCATATCTGTATATTGTGATGATGATGGTTAATCCTTTTCCTATTAATATATTATATATATATATATATGTATATATGTAAATAACACCTGACGAAATGCCAAATACCTAATGAAAGCATGAAATGCATCACGGAATGCATAATATATATGATATAGTTCAATCGGTTAAAAAATTATCTAACAAATGGCAGCAGCAGCAGCAGCAGCAGCAGCAGCAGCAGCAGCAGCAGCAGCAAAAGAAGCAGAAAAAGCAGAAAAAACAAAAAAAATGGAAAAAAAAGGAAAAAAAGACAAAAAAAAAAGAAAACAACAAAAAAATACCTCTATTTCCATAAGTCAAGTTGTTCGACAATTAACGTAATTTGAGTTGATTAACCATATTTCAAGAATTGTGTTAAATTATTAAGTAATATAAACAATTTTGTAATTCCTATATGTATATATATATGTATACATATCCAACAAAAAATATATATATTTATACACACACATGTAAGCTATTAAATATATATATATATATATATATATATATATATATATATATATATATATATAAATATATATAAAGTTATATATATAATAAATTACATGTCCTACCTGCCTTTGTTAACGTTAGCTTATATATTTATACCAAAAATACTCTAATTTCTTTTATTATTGTATTCTTTGTTTTTGAAAATTGTAAAGAATAAATGAATGCGTTAATTTAAAAGGAAACAAACAGAAATATGATTGTCTTTTTATTTTGATAATCATAATAAAACCACTGACCTCTCTGATCAACCTTGAGATATGTTAATACGCATATGATATAACTGTATGATCGTCGTTTTGAGGGTTTCCTATGGAATAAGAAAAAGGTAATTTTACGCAGGTTTTATTTTTTAGCTCTGTCTTCTGGTTTTCTTTATTCTGACCAGTTCTGACGGGGGAAATCCCCCTTTAATCCATAAATAGTATACATATGCACGATTTATAAAGAGATATGCAACTCTCTGACGTCTAATGGGAGCAATCAATGCCAAAAAAAAAACAATTTTCTGCTGACCTTCGCTTATAAGCGATCGACTGGATGCTCGATAATCTCAGACGCGTTTCGGTTTTACGGCCAATCGGACAAGCTTTAAGGTGCCTCGCAGAATTAAATTAAATTTGAATAGAATTTAATAAACAAAATGGAAACTTTCTATACAATTGGTAAAAATTTTGCTATTTTTTTTTTGTTTTTTTTTTTAATTTACTGACCGAAGCAATACTGGAATAATACTTGAATAATAAACCAGCAATAATCAAATAATTATATTGAAATTTGATTAATAATACGATCTACTATATTTTGTCCCAGCTTTGTGTTTGCTAATTGCTGGGGTAAATACCTATCCGCAATTTCCGACGTTTTTTCCACAGAACGTTGAAACGGAAAATCTATTAAATACATTTGTTAGGGGACAACCGATAAGGAATTCAACTGGCACAACAACAACAGCAGCACCAACAACAGCATCGCCTCGTTATTTGTCCTGTCTACAATCGTGTCCAGCGACCAGTGAATATAATCCAATTTGTGGCAGTGATAATATCAACTATTATAATCCTGGACGTTTCAATTGTGCTATACGTTGTGGTAAAGGTAATTATCAAAGCAAATCATTAAAACTTCACATTCATTGTTAAGAATTTTATTTCCATATTTTTAGTTGTACAGCGTTTACGTTCGGGTATCTGCAATACAACGTAGATCAGAGCTTAGCGAGTTTTGTTCCAGTGCCTAGTCAGCTTCACAATCATCAGTCAGTTCAATGTATAATAAATGACCTCAACAAAACAAAAAAAAAAAAAGAAAAAGAAAACAAAAACAAAAAAAAAACAAATACAAAGAAACATGAAACGAAAACACGAGTAATCGTTTATTAAACTGAGATTTTAATTCTTACGGTCTTACATTCTGTGTGTAGGCCTGTTTTGGATGCCGATTTGGATGCTGATTTGGATGCTGATTCAGATTCCGAACAGTCGCATTCGAAGCGTTGGTACATTCAGTAGGTTCACGGAAAGATTTTAACAAAAAAAATCTATATGCAAAATGTTAAGAAAACAATTGTTCTATCTATGCTGTGAGTTAAATTTTTGTATTGTTAAGTTACAGTGCTTGAATAGGTAAATTTTAGTTATATCGGTGTCATTGTGTCAAGCTTTGGATATTGATTACTCGAATCCGAAGTCACAGGTGGAGTATATCAGTGCTAAGCAGGCGGATAAGCCAATATTTGTACCTATAACTCGCCCTCCTTTGATTAATCTGACACCGCCACCACCGCCAAGTAACTCTAAGAACTTTGCCTATAATCCCAAAACGAGCTCTTGGACAAAGATCAGTGCCCACGATCCATTGCCGGAAGAGGGGACTTTAATATGGAATCAAAATAATGACAAATGGCTTACAAATGTACCAGGTTCTTAAGACCTAAGATATATTTAATGCAATAAATTCAGCATTTCTTAAAACATTGTACGTATTTTAGGTTATCTTTTCATTTAACATATGTGAGCTCGGGCATAAACCTAGGTCATGTGATTAGCGATGATGATGCCGCTGATGACGCAGTGTCTCCGCTTTCGTTGCTGACTTTGACTGTTGCTGCTTCATGCGGCAAAGTTCGTCGGCGGTATAGTTTAATTTTCGCATCGCTGCCTCTGTGAATTTATCGAATTTGGCTGTCAGCTGAGCAAATTGTTCCTTGAGCAGCTGCACCTCTGCTCGCCAGTCGTTTCGTTCATTCTTCAGCTTAACTATTGTCTGGTGCTCATCACGTAACTGCTGTGGCACATTTGTAGCGGATCGTGGACGCAATAACTCGTTCATTTGGAAAGCCTGTGTTTGCGTCTGTGCTGCATATCCAATGGGATCCAATTGGTGTTGCTGTTGCTGCTGTTGTTGTGACGGCAGTTTTGTGTCCACAGGATCCTGTTGTCGCTGTAGACTGCGACTGAACATATGATAGTTTTTTTCAAACTGACGTCGTCGTATGCTCATATTCCGATCCCGTCTCTCAGCAACAAGCTTGTATATATTAAGCTTAATATCCTCGGGCAACTGAGACCGATCCCGTGGATCGTTTGGGCGAACCGTAAACTGTAACTTGTCACGTGAGGTGCGCAGCAAAGCTTTGCGTTTGCAAAGTTGCACCAGTGGTGCATTTCTCAAGAGGCGTGAAAAGAAGACACTCTCCAAACGGGACACCAACTCTGCCTGCCGCACTAGACGATCCAGCGTGGCAGATACCTGAAGTCCTTGTATATCACTAACAGCTAAGCCCAACATCAAATTGGTCAGTATAACTGTAACCAAGAGCACAAACGATAAAAAAATAATATGTGCAGTAACTGGAAACTTCACAGCATAATCGCCATAAAAAATATCTTCAAACTCTAGTTCACCAGACATCATGGTAAAGGACTTTAAAAACGACCAAGTAATGTTCTCAAATGCTGGATAGTCATTGAAGAGTACAGCAAAGCTTAAGCCGAAAGCAATCAACAAGCAAATATAGGCCAACAGGAACTTGCCAAAGTTAACAGCAACTGGAAAAATTTAGTATGAAAGGATGAGTTAAACTTTTATAAAGGAAATAGTTTTATATTATATTACCCTTAGTGAACATTTGAACATAGACACCGAAGATGGGAAATCGACCAACAAGCATCATCAGCTCAAGCCACACCAATAGAATGACTACTGCAGCAACATGATGCTGCCACATGGGCACCGCCAAAAGGTCACCAGTCCAAAGGATTTCTGGTGTCTGAAATTGATAATAAATTAATTGTTACGTCAATTAAGGAAATCTTCTTTCTCTTTCTATGCTTCTTGTTCTAATTCGTGTCTGAAATTGGTAATAATTGAAGTAAACGTCAATAAAGGAAATCTTCTTTCTCTTTCTATGCTTCTTGTTCTAATTCGTGTCTGAAATTGGTAATAATTGAAGTAAACGTCAATAAAGGAAATCTTCTTTCTCTTTCTGGTGTACGTCTAGCTCTAATTCATGTATTGTAAATACTGTATGCATATTTACTCCTAAAATGTATGTGGTATGTGTAGAGTATAATGATAATATCCTTACCACGCATAGGAGCACTCCGAAGACAATTGTCCATTGCAGCCAATTCTCCCAGTATTTGGTATAGCCATGCAATCCATGTGCCATTTGAAAAAGTTCTTTTCCAAGTAGCAGCAGATTAAGCACAATTACAAAATATCCAACTGTAGATACATATCCTGGTGCCTGACATGTCTCACCCTCCTTGCAGCAGCGCACATAGACACCAATCACATAGAGCGTAAAGAGGAAAACAAAGAAAGTGTGATAGGCCAGGCTCATAAGGAAGAATTTTCGTATGCGTCGCCATTTGAGGAAGAGAAACGTCTCGCATAAAGGATGCATAAGAATACGCTTCTGTCCAACCTCAATGAGTGTCAGCATCAGCTCTGTCTCACCCTTTTCCATTGAAGAGCTTGGTACCAAAAGTCGAAAATCCAATTTAATCTGGCAATCTACATCTCCAATCTCATGATCGTTTGCCTTAATAGAGTTATCCAGCTTGTGCATAAGCTTTGGTATAATTTCTGGACATCGACGCACTATAAACGTGAGTGCCGAGGTGTGTCCATCAGTGCGTGCAGTTATATCGGCACCGTGTTCTACAAATGCATAAAGCTTAAGTTGGAATACCAGTATCTATTAATATAACTTGCCTATGAAGGTATACACACAACTGCTAAACTCGTTAAGGGCAGCAATGTGTAGTGGTGTATAACCATAGTCATCTGCCTTGTTAACATCGGCTCCAGCCTTCAGTAATGCATTGCAACAGTCCAGGCAACGCGATTGCTTCACTATAGCCGCATGAAGAGCAGTTCGTCCATCACGGTAAACGGCATTCACATTCGCACCATAATTCAGTAACATTTCAACAGTGCCAATGGACTGAGAGAGGCAGGCTAGATGTAGGGGCGTCTGTTGGCTGGCATTGCGACAATTCACATCGGCACGATGCTCCAAGAGTAAACGCACACATTCTGCATAGTCATTTTCCGCTGCTACAGAAAAAAGAAACAAAATTGTTAGCATGTGTGTATTTGTATTTCTCTAAGCATCTATGACATCAGGTGGTCCCACCTCCCCTACCGCAATCACTACCACCCGCTTTATTGAGCTCACCCAAATGTAATGCCGTCACTTTGCCTTCACCGAATTGGGAGCGCACATCTGCATTATGATTCAGCAATAGTTCAACGCATTTGGTAAAACCGGAGGCTGATGCAGTATGTAATGGTGTCTCTGTATACACCTGGGGAGTATTGGGATCGGCGCCATACTTTAATAAAATTTCTACACAATCCACAGCATTGCCGTCAATAGCATAATGCAGTGCAGATCGCCTCTCAATGCCAATATTTATGTTCCCCTTACGTCGCAGTAAGAGTAAAATGCACTCAACACTTTTCGAGCTGAAAATATATGAAAATTTAGAATTAGTGGGGAAGAGAAAAAGTGTGAAAAATTTCTGTAGCAAAAGGGATAATCTATATAAATAACAGAAAAATTCCTTTTATTCTACCTGGCAGCGCAATGCAACGGCGTCACTTCCTTTTTATCATCCCAACGATTGGGATCTGAACCTCGATCGAGGAGAACTTTAGCAATTGGCGCATTACCACGACAGCAGGCAAAATGAAGAGGTGTGCGTCCACGTATGTCGGTAGTATTTGGATCAGCATTGTAGTGTGTCAATAGGTAGGCCACATTCTCTACTGAACCATAAATGGAACAACATATAAGCGCCAGGTTGCAATCGTTTGGATCAATCAAAAGTTCTGTGAAGCAACCCGATTTGACCATTTCGAATATGTGCCGAGCATTGGGCAAAAGGCACATCGTCTCTTCAACTTCCAGCGGCTGCCAGAGCACCTGGTTTTGTTGCTGACGTGCAAAAATCTCGTGTGCTTCATTACTAAAGACGGCATCGCTGTTGGCCTCGCTGGAAATGCTGCGCTTATCAAAGAGCAGATCCATATCAGCTGCTTCGCTCTCTGAATGCCATTTCAAATCGTTTTCCTGCCAAAATAAACAAACCATTATAGAAAATACAATCATGGGCCTTAGATAGCTAAGAAGCGTTATTACTTACGATGATGGAAAATCTCACATTCTCCATTTTTCTTTAATTTCACTTTTCTTCTCAATTCTTTTGTTATGCTTTTACTTTTTGTTGTTGTTGCTCTTATTGCTGATTTGTTTATCGTTTTGTGGCCTATAAAATAAGTTATTATATTGAGCACTAAGCACATTCCTTCCAACAGATCATCGTCAGCTCATGCCATAGACACTTTATTTATATGACCTGCAATCAATCTTTTGATTTGCTGTCATTGGCACAGCAAGTTTGCAGATGTTGATTCCCCAATATACCCCGATCTAGTAATTTTACCATTTAACCAAGCATTCAAGCAACCAAGTGGCGCACGCTGTTGTCTTCTGTTTTCTTTCGTATTTTTGTTTTTCGTAAATTGTATTACTTTCGCTCTTTGTGGCCGGGTGTGGTACGAACGCGGAACTTTGTTTATTTGGAAATCTCCAAAATATTGAATTGTTTTTCCAATTGCCACATGCTGTACGTGCAAATTATTACACCTCCGCCTCGACGTTGCCGATCCCGTAGTTGGGGTTATATGTTGATGGGATTTTATTCTAAAAACTGACGGTAATTCGTGCGTTCTGTGCTCGACGAGGTGCTAAAGTGTACTGGCTGGTGTATCTGTTCACTCCACAACCCAAATTTGCTTTAAAATATGTATATATATATATATATATATATATAAATGTGCGAAAATATATAGTTTTTCCATATTTTAGATAATTGCCTTTTGGTGTGCTTGATACATAAATGATGATAATTAGATTAATATGCTGAATTAGAAATATGCATTATTTACATTTAAGTACAATTTGTTTAAAATCACTTACGTTTACATTGTATTCAGTTATAATAATTTTTCTTACATTTAATTGTAAGCACTTTTTTAAATTAACGGTTTCCTTAATCGCATATATATCGATAACGCTTATACTTCATTTGATGTAATCGATTTTGAGCGTTTCATTCCATTTTTTTCTTTTGAAAGAGTTGGCAGGTATTTACTAGCAGCTGCTGTGACGCTTTGCTAATCGAAACGGCTTGCAATTTTTTTATGCTTATCTTAAGGTCCATTCAGGTAGTCAAAAAGAAACCCTTAATTTTAAATTTTACCTACCTAAGTTCTAGAATGTTTTAAACTAGTTTCTTCACTCTTGCTGATTGCAGCTGTTAATATTATCTGGAAAGTAGGTAGTACATTTAGCAGAGTTGCATATCAATAAATTTGCCTACTGCGTCCACAGGTATAAATAGTGCTTCATTCTCGTTCATTCCATCATTTTCAATATAAAAGTTGTGCTGTGAAGACGTGTAAAAAAGTTAGAAGTTTAGTGTCTGGAAGGTTATATAACCACTTAGTGAAATAACAGCGCATTGGTATACGCTTGGCCAACAGCAAAGGTGTGTGTGTGTATTATATATACCAAAAAGAAAGTTATTTTTATACAGCATCTTGGAAAGATGGTTGCATATTATGATGAGTTTGATGGTGTAGAGCAACCTAAAACTTTAACATATTGGGTTCGCAATTTTCGCATGAAACGTGTGCAAATGCGACGTAAAATGCGAGGCTCAGGTGGCCTTCGCGTGAACGCAATTTTATCAACAGCATTACTACACGCCGAGCATGAACTGCGTAGAAAGCAGCAGGAACGTTTCAGTCGATGGCTTGACATACAAACAAAATTTGTTCCACATGGCAAAACGCACTGTGCCAGCGACGTAAATGAAAAATATCAAAGTAATTGCGTTACAGCGAGTGAGACAGAGATGACTGAATTTGAACGTCGCAATATTGAAAATAATTTATGGAGGAGCGAACTAAGTGGTCTTGACAGTTTTCTGAGCAGTTTAAGCAGCAGTAATAATAACAACAACAACAGCACCTCTAATAACAACTATAAAGCGAACAATGGAAACAGCAGTTACAGCAACAATCAACGACAATGTGCCATTGCGGTGCACAGTTAGCTAGAAAGAGACAACACTGTTGTGGCACATATCAATATTTGATATAGAGAGAATGTATCAACTGTCAAAGCATAATTTGTTTCCTATATTTTTTTTTTTTAGAAAAAAACTTGTTCATTGTGTTAAATTAGTTTTATTACGAAAACAATTTCTCATTTGCAGTCGCAAACGTGTGCAAAGCTGTAATGCATAGATTGTAAAAAAAAAATGTGAAGGCTGTGAAGAGTGTGAGATGATGAGGACGAGCAAATGGCCTTCGTGAACGAGCTGTGTGAGTCATTCGCGACTGCTGTCTATCAACGCTCACCAGAATGAAGCCTTTGGTTCGGGATTCACACTCGGTTTGTAAATTTATCATATATATTAGATTTAGTTCCATAGTTTGTTTTTTCGTTTTAAGTAGTCAAATTATTTCATATTAAGACAATTTTACAATGGCGGATATAGCACAGAGTGTAAGGTAGGGTTGCACTGCACAAAGGCACGTACGTCATCGACGCCATCTTTATTACTTGTATGTGCATACACACAAGTTCATGCATGTACAGAGTATGTATTTGTGTATGTATGCGTGTATGAATGTATAATAATAGCAGTTGCTGTGGGCAACAGAGACGGATATATGTGTACGTTTCTTTGTTATTTTTTTCGTGTGCATAAACCTTGGAAAAACTGGTCCGCTATACACATATACGTATAAATATTTATTTTCGTCAGACTGTGTCCGCTTGTATGAGATTTCATGCTATTTCTATGATTCATATTGAATCGAATATATACAGTTGTGGGAATTTTATAGTTGAAATTAAAAAAACAAAGAATACAAATGGAAGCAGTTTCCATTACTATGGTATTAGCTTTTAGTCTCAATTGAAGCGTAATGTTATTGTATATAGTAGTAAATCCTCTCGGAACTGACTAATGTATGTATATAACCTAAATAAAAACAATACTGTATGTAATTTTAAAATCAATGTTGCCTTTATTATTTACTCAAACTCACTCACTCCCTCTTACTTGCTCTTTTTTTTCGTATACATATTCGTCTATAACTGATTTTGTTTTGCAGTTTTCCTGCTCCTCGAAACGTTAATGGCAACGATGATGAGGAACGGAACAATTGATAAACAACATGAGCAGCAACAACATGAACATCGAAATTGAAACAATCAAATTGAATCAGCATCGATCGATAACCGCCTGCAAGATTTTTATTTTATATCACTGAGTGAGTCTTCACGTCTGTCCGTCTTCTACAATCACCAAAGGCAGCGAGTTGCAACGCCAGCCGATCCTACACAGTTCGAAGCAGCAGCTTAGCAGCAGCGGCAGCAGCAGCAAAAACCACCGAGTCTCCTTTGAAAAAAAAAAAAAAAAAATAGAAAAGAAAAATGCCACGTGCAGCTGACAATAAATTGGGGACAAGGCGGAATTGCGCGCGGCAGCAGCAGCAGCAGCAGCTTCAGCTCAACAGCAAAACGTGTGTGTGTGCTTTCTGCCTACCGGTCGGTGCTGAGTTACTTGTACCTTCACTACCACCAAACAACCAACCACCACAATCACCACCTACTCTACATATAGCGCTTAGCAGTTGCTGACGCCAACCCACCCATCCACACAGATATCTCTGCATACACACGGTATTCGTATATCAGCTGCGAACGCAACAAATTGCTTTTTAAATAGATTTACAGCATAAAGAAAATGGAGACAACAAACACAGAAGCAGCAACTTTACTTAGTAACGAGTCGCAGTTGAATGTGCCTGTGACCCAACGGAAATTCTCTTTAACTGCGCAGCCAGTCAAGTTGGCTTTGGTGTTTCGTCTTTGCTGCGTCGTCTTCATCAACGTTACATTGTTTTTTTACGTTTTTGTCGTCGTCTGGCTCCTCTACTTTACTTCACTCTGGTGGCACGTAAGCCAAATCGGTTTTTCCTCGTTTAATAACACTTGAATTGCAGGCAACTTTCTTACCAAGCAGTGCAGAAAACGCAAATGGACACTCAAATAGCTTGCGAAATGCATAGCTTTTCCTTCTCTCTTTTTTTTTTTTGTGGGAAACACACCTATAATCTTTTTTTTAGCGATATGATGCAGTTGAACGGTTCCTGCGCATATCTAAAGAATGAGAATGGTAGAGGAAACAAATTGGACGTATGTGCTATCTATAATTAAGAGGATTAGGCAGTCGTTGGAGATGCATTTATTTATTGTCTCAGATTGAGCAAGGAAGAAGTTTAAAATTTGATATTTTGCTTATTCCTTTCAAAATTTACAGCATAAATTGTGGGCTTACATTTTTTTTGTAGCGATGCATCGCAGTTGAACAGTACCTGTGAGCATCTGGTTGAATCAATGGAAGAGCCCCCACATTGAGAAGATGTGTAAGCGAATCGACGATCAACCAGAGAGCATCTGCTGTATAGAGAATTCAAAAGAAAATCACGTAAACCCAAACCTGTAGTTTAGGAAAAAGAAAATTTTTCGTTTATATTTTTAGCGATGTGGACGCAGTTGAACGGTGCCTGCGCCCATCAGTAAAGAAAAGGTCAATGAAAAAGAAGATATCGTGATCGAATTCAAAATCGATGCCAGCAAGATTTTCTTCCTATCTATTCAATTGTAGAACTCTGCCCATGTCAGAACACAAGGGATACGAAGAGACAGACACCTCCAGAATTCTCCTGGTGCAAAACGTAAATCGTTTCTATAATACTCTTAACCTGAACAAAATGTCGCTTTTGTTTAATATTCTCTTTTAGCACATTGCCATTATGGGTCAGATCTAATGGCAAGAGTGAAACGATTCAATAATCAATGAGAGAAAGAGAGCTACAGAGCTGTGTCAACCACTTTAGCACAATGACAAAAATTCTTAAAAATTTCGGCATATTGCGGATATAACAAACGTAACTTTTACATTTTCTGTACCCTCAATATTGGATATTCTATTCTTGTAGATACAAAATGTTTTCATACTAATGCATAAAGCTAGGATAGATCCCCCAGCCATGGACTGGTTAAACATTCTCTATACCATCTAATGACAGAGAGGTGGATATTACTACCATATAATTGGGACAATACAAGAAATCGATACAAAGAATGAAAACAAATGCGTAATTTATCAGCTTTGCATCAAAACAAATTGCATTTTTTCATATTTTTATAGCAATATGACGCAGTGGAACTGTACCTGCGTATATTGGGAAAATTGTAGGCAGCGAGGGAAGTACCAACTCAGAAATCGAAACTAAAAATGGTCTCCCAATTAACATGTAAATTATACAAATATTTCTTCGGAACAAAAAATCGCTTTTCTTCTTCATATATTATAGCTATCACTCGTACATATGATCGCAGTTGAATGTGCCTGCGCATATCTGCAAGTAAGCTAGATTTCTGTAAGGGCAAAAGAAAACTTCTCGTTGAGGAAATCCCAACTTCTTCTTGGGTCTTGGTCGTAATCAACCAGGGCAACTATACTACTAAGAGAGACGTGTGGAAGCAGGAAACAAAATGCAAATGCAAATGCAAATGCAATTAAAAACAAAGGATTTGTTTTGTACCCCTTTTTCATTCGCCTCAATCATATTTTCTAAGGATGTCATGTTTATTGCAGTGTCGTCGTTTTATTATATTATGGTCATTTGACGGATGTTTCACAATCAACACACATAGATAACCTCTTAAGTACATATACCAAAATTTCTTAAGGCAATGGGAAACAAATGCCAACTTGAAAGCAATATATATCTATATATAACACAAACTAAAATAAGCAAAAAAAAAAATAACATGTAACAACCACCAATCAAACAATCGTCGCATCCGTATCCGTCGTCGTCTACGTCTTCAACATGTCAAGTGTCGATAACTCAAATGTCTTAAGGTCAGCCAGGCATTGAATTCACCTTGAATTGCTTAAACCTGTTTTACAGCTAAAATAACAAACAAAAAAAAAAAACCCCAAAACTTGAGCTGCGAAGGGAACAGCCCGATGAACAACTATCCTACCTCCCGTATACAGTACTTCACTCCTTCTATCTGCCATCTGTACATGGCACAGTGGGGCAAGAGAGATTCCTGATCTTTTGGATATCAAAACTGACAACTGAAAAAGCGTGAGAAATTTTGTTAGCTTCATAATTTTGCCTTGCATTTGCACCTTTTTGCAGCAATATTTGTGACAAAGACAGATTTGATTGATTGCGTATCCTGGAGGCTTCTACTTCTACTTTTACCTTCTGTTTTTCCATTCTATATATTCTTCCTTTTATTTTTCCTTAACAACAACAACAACTAGCTTTTTATTTAGTCATCAAGAATCGTTAAAGGGAATCAACAACGATACATCAAGTCCATCCAGTTAGGTATATATTCTTCAAGCAATGCCAGCACCACAACAACAACAAGAACAACAACAACAATCAAGATAACGTTAATGTTTAACATTAACAACTGCCATAGCTACACTTTGGTGGCTTTTCAATGTCAACAATGAAACAATTATCGTTCCAGATCTAAGTAGATCTTTATTCCATTCCAGTGTACTCCATATACACTTAACGTTTTTATATTACAGAGAACGTTAGCTGCAAGTGTTTATTTAATGGCTGCTGCTATTGATTGCAACATTTCTTTGCACGATTTCCAAGCCATGCCACACCACAGCAAACCATGCCACGCCATGCCACGCCACGCCCTACAACACAGCCAGATTTGGCGACAACAGAAAGCAGACCAGACGACTGCGCGCTCGTTCTCTTGCTCTAGAATTGCCGATAAAAACTAGGTGATATTTTAGACAACCTAGACAGAGTCGAGTGGTTAAGCTGCAGCCCTAGTGCCCGCGCCAAGTACCACTACCTGTACCAGTACCCAGTACCAGTGTTGTGCTCAGCTCCTGTGGCCAAGTTACCAGCTCCAGTACCCAGTACCAGTACCAGTAGCAGTATGAGGCCAGTACCTGCACCAGCAATCCAAGCTCGAGGCATTCCGAAACGTAATGCATTGCACCGCATAGAAATATGCGCTCGGTCCGCGCTAAAGGGAACCAAACGCGTTTGGACCGAGACCCGCCACACCACACAATCACCAGCAGTCGTCATGTGGCGCGCTGATGTGTTGTCGTTGTTACCGGGCAGCTGCCTGCAAATACGCCAAGGGCACCAAAAGCGTCGTCATCGTCACATCCGTCTTTCTCTTCAATTTCACTACACCTAGCTCGCTTCACCGTTGCGTGCGTGCGTGTGTGTGTGTGTGTGTGTGCCTGCGTTCTGTATGTATGTATGCAATTTTATTTGTATATATGTTTGTCTTCTAGTATGTGGACGATTAGCATGTATGCGACATCAACCCACAGCAGGTCGTGTTATTCAGTAATATCGCAAAAGGGAACCAAATGCGATTAGTGTTAAAGCAGCAAGCGGCGGTCACAGAAAACGATGGTGCAGCACCAGTTACTTCTACTAACAAACTGTACAGCAACAATAACAGGAACAACAGCAGCTGCAACATAGGCACACAATGACAATAAATATCAAGCAGTTGGCAGTAACAGCATCACCCGCAGCAACAGCAGCGATTAATTAATAGTAACAAGTGAAGAAAAGAAAGCAGAAACAGAAGTTATCTTAAACACAGCGGTGATATTCTTTTAATCAACGGATTGAGTATTTCTTATTTGTTTATTATCCATTCACCAATTCCTCTTCTTAGCTAGCATTGAACTCTCATACAAATCACAACCAAAACGGTAATCAAGTAAATGTCTATCGCAAAGGGAATCAAATGCGATTAGTGTTCCAAGACGAAGAAGCTAGCCAGCTAGACTGGTATCTGTCAGTGCTACGCTATGGTACGCTTCACATTGCCAGTTGAGCGCTTAACTCCTGGTGCAACGTTCAGCATACCGCAATAGGGAATCAATTGCGAGGTGGTACTGCAGCAGCGCACACACATAACATACAAGTTAATCATTGACATTGACATTGACTTTGCAGTCTAGCCATATATCCATTGCCGAATTGCCGTACCCAGTTGAGCGAGCCAAAGCGCTTACGCTCCTGGTTATATTAGCTACGAAGCAATCATCTAAATCGTAAAGGGAACCCAATACGATATACAGCAGCCCACAGCAGCACCAGACAGACAGAGAAGCCAAGCAAAAGGGATTAATAGTCTGATGAAGAAACTCATCTAACTTTGTCTTCTCCCCAACTTCTCTTCGTCGTCATCATCGTCGTCTTCTTCGTTATCCATGTTGTTGTTGTTGGTGTATGTATGCTTTTCAGGTAACCAATCGAAAAAGTTTTTTGCAGCTTAGCAGTATAGCAGCCTTAGGACAATTGTTGGTCAATCTGCCGGTCAGTAGGTTGGTCGATCTACCCATTCCCAACCAAGCCAAGCCAAGCCATGTTGAACCATGCCAAGCTAAGTCAAGCCAAGCACACTCGTCACCTACGCTAATTCTCAAAAGGGAATCAATGAGACACGCGCTACATATACTTTATATGAATTTATATACTATCTCCTCCTGTATTTTCCTCCTTACATTCTATTCTCTTTTTTTTTATTTGTATATTTTTCTTTTTTTTGATTTTTTTCTTTTTTTTTTGTATATTTTTTTCCGTTTTTCCTAAGTTTATGTATTTTCAGTAGTATGTATTGATAACGCTTAAAAATTGTGTTCTTCTGACCCAAATATGTAGCCAACCCAATTACATATTGTACACCTCTCATTTTATTGTACGGCAACATGATGTTGCTCTTTAGAAATTGTATAACCAAACGCCCCCCCCACCTATCACAATTTATTGTAAAAGATCAGATTGTATATTTAATTGTATTGTAAAACAATGACATGTACATTATGTATGGCTAAAGAGACTAGTGATGCTCTAGCAGAGAACTGTTCCTAGAAGATAACCGACCACTGGCAGCCCCTTCCCCCATATTGACGATATCTTGGTTGGCCTTTTGCTGTGAGAGGAGGAAGCGAGCGAGCATGTTTAATGTGACTGCAGAACTTCTACTACTCTTCAAGACGACATATTGTGTATCGATTTATTCTGGGGGCTTTACTCGACTTCTATCATCTCAAAACCGTATGCGTGTGGTGCCATCCAGGCGATGTACATGCAGCAGAGAGAGAGACAGAGGGAGAGAGAGAGGGACTTACATCCGTTCAAATTGCTCGCAAGAATTAGCTTTATATGAAGGAACTTACTTTGAAATGTGAATCTTCAATCTGCCACATCCCATCATCCTTTCTTATGAGCTACATGGGTGTTTTACGACTTATCCTCTGATGTCGCAGCACCTAGCAGTTCTAGAGAAGTTCTATTAAAATTATGGAGCTGCAGTCAGAGACAGCGTTATACATTTATTTAATGGTTACGGTTCCGGTTCCGATGCTTTCTTGTTAAAAAGCTACACCCGAACTGCTGGAAGTCTTCGCTTGCTTTAGTATCGTCACATCCATCACCTACCACTTGTTGAGACTATTTTCTTCTATGGCACTGCATCCATCCATACAAAAAGCAGAAGCAGGGACAGTAGCAGATGCAGTGGCAGTTGCAGATGCAATGAAGCAGATGCATTGAAACAGATCAACCGATCTGTTGACTACCACACTAGTACTACAAGGCACAACAATTCCACTACTAACATTCAAGAAATCATCATTTTCATCGACACGCAAGCACGCTTGTTTCGCCGTCTGTGCATATCCATGTATGGACACTATAGGACATGTAGATGACATAGGACGTAGGACATACACATAAGGAATAGTTTTTTTTCGCTCTTTGTTTGGAAACTTGTCGATAAGGGAAAACTGCAGCTCCAAATAATATCCTGTGTGAACGCTTGCTTCGCATTTGACAACATACATTTTTCCTGATGAAGTTTGGGCCTGGTGGCAGCTTCTCGATAGAACTTCGAATCATATCGTTTGGGTTAACTTCTTATACAACTACTTCTGATGCTACTACTGCTACTACTACTACTCTAATACTATTCCTCGGAGCTTGTAATGAGGCTGTTCAGTTATTCTACCGTTTTGTGAAGAGAAGATTAGACTTTTGTTAAGGATCGCAATATTTAGGACAATTGTTGATGAATTATTTTAAATTATTTGAAACAACAACCGCAACAACCATTTCACTTCTACGACTCGTGGAATCTACCAAAAATTGACTGCAGCGTGGGATACACTCATGATATGACTGCAGCGTGGGATACACTAACGACTTGACGGCGGCGTTGGAGTACCATGTTGGGACTGCTGCGTGGGATTCGGTTGTTTCCATCGTGGGATTTCAGTAGGGCTTCGGTTAGGCGAGGGCGCTAGGGACCATGATTTTACTATGTAGGCTGTTGTAGTGGACGACGTGGGATTCAAGGTGACTGCGGCGTGGGAACCTTAGAGCACGAGAGTGACAGCGGCGTGGGAAAATTCGGACCGCGGCGAGGGAGTTTTTGACTGGCTGCGAGGGAACATGCGTATCGGACAGCGGCGTGGGACATTCAGGATCAGATGGCGGCGAGGGAACTTATTGGCGGCGAGGGAACTTATTGGCGGCGAGGGAACTTAATGGCGACGTGGGATTTTCGGACAGCGGCGCGGGATTTTCGGACGACGGTGCGGGACATTTGGACTGCAGCGAGGGAATCGTTGACTGCGGCGTGGGATCTTTTAATAACGGCGTGGGAATTTGAGACGGCGGCGTGGGATTTCCGGGACTATGGCGGCGTGGGATCTACGGACGGCGGCGAGGGAGTACAATGGTTTTTGAATATTTCTTTATGATCTGATCATCATCGGTATTCCCTAATAACTAATATGCACGGCAATTTAAACTTAAACTTAATCATAATCATACGTTCAAAGCTGATATACTCAATTTACTACCTTCCGCTCTACTGGCATCTTTATAAAAGCGTATTCGTATTCGCCGTCCCAAAATTTTGATTAACATTTGAATTATCTGCACCCTTAAATTAACAAATCCACATAAATGGAGCCAATCATCATTACTACACATTTATAATATACGTTGTTTATAAGCAAAAGTTCCTGGAATACCGGAAAGTAATTTAACCCGATGATCCAGATAATCTGGCACTCCAATTCAGATTATCTCTTCAATAAAAAATGATTATTTGAAAAAATGAAATCAATTATTGTTTTTATTATAATTTTTTAGAACTTTTGTCTCACAGTTAGGATTGTTACCGAAAAAGGGTTCGTTCTACCAATTGACTCGATATGGTGGTTGACGGACTGTAGAATTGAAGCCATATGTACCTTGAGGTCTAGTATTATTCCAAGGCTGGCCATATGTACCTTGAGGTCTAGTGTTATTCCAAGGCAGGCCATATGTACCTTGAGGTCTGCTATTATTCCAAGGCTGGTGGGTTTGAGCAGGCACGCTATTATTCCAAGGCTGGTAGGTTTGGGCCGGCACGCCATAAGTACCATTTTGTCGATGTTGACCACGATAAAGCAAGCGCGGCACGGAGTTTACCTCAAAGTAAATGCATCCAAATAACAAAGCTACATTAAAGATTGTCTCATTTAAAAAGGGATTCCCACAATAAAATTCCAAAGCTTTATGCTAACCTATGACAAATGCCAACTGATAAAACCTGGACATCTTGATAAGATTCTATATAGTTGCCGCTGACTTGTGTCGAGTAACTTACGCTGTAAAATGCTAAACAGAACTAAAAGGAATCTTGATGTTCTTCACTCCAAGTAGCAACAAATTGTTATTTGTGCTACCAAGTGCTTATCAGTCTTGTCTATATTGTTCCTAGTATTCATATATATATAAGAAATATACTCATATACATATATATATATATATATACAAATACATCAAAATGAGTATCATTAGTGTAAAGGTATAAGTTGGTTTTTACTTTTTTCTTATTTTTCTAAAGAAAACAATATTTTAAAGTCTGGCAAAACAGACGTCAAGCGATGAGATTATAGTACTTAATCTGGTACTACATTTAAATATATATAGAAATACATGGAAATAAAATATATGGTTAATATACACAGATCTGTTATTTCAGCCGCGATGCATAGCAAAGAGGCCTTCACAGCTACCTCGTCGTACAATTTGTATATCTAGAAATTAAATTTGAGTCACAAGGTGTGTTCGTATATAATAAAAGTATATATTCCGTATTCCGGAAGTATTACTCACCGGCACCACAAAGCCGAGCACAGCGAAACTTCTGTTCATTTCGATACAATTGCTTATCACTCCCACAGATTGGATTGTACTCTGAAGTTGTTGGACATCGATAAAAGCAGTCAATGAACTGATCTGTACGTGGTGCAGTTGAAACAAAGGGTGTCATAGCACCTATCACTGGAATATTGTTTACTAAAACCCAATCACCCATAGATCTAGATGTAGGCGCTGGTGTTGATTCTACTGTTGGTGCCGCTGTTGTTGTAGCAAATATTAAAGCATCTTGTCCAGCAACCGTATCACTTATGATAATAGCATAAAGAGCCGTTAAAATCAAATGGCTTATAGTTTGATTCATTGTTATTGATATATGTGAAACGTTCTGAAACCGAGCTCGGACTAAGCCACAATATTATAATAGGTTAACATATATCTATACATTGTTGACAAACTGAGATTAAATGACTTAATAGGACAGGTTTTGCTAGCGATCATTTTCTGGTAATTCCAGTTCGATCTGTCGCAAACAGCGCTGCCAACTATCGATTGCCAAAACTAGGTACTCTATATACAGTTAAAACTCTCCTCACAGATATCTCGTAAAGCCGTATATCCCCCTTTTTCTGAAACAATGTTTGTATTTTCTTCTCAATAACAGACACCCCATTAAAATCCGTTAAAAAACAGACGGAGTTTCCAGTATACGAATAGATAATGATATGCCAATAAAAAGCACAATCAATGATGATAATAAAAGATTAATTAATATCATTACGCTACTTTAAATGAGAGTATTAGGCCTACGGACTAGATTAATTTGCCATTATAGGAATATCTAGTTAAGCCTGACATAGCTACAGGAACAAATTTTGTTGTGGCTATTATCAATGTACATAAATATAACTATCTTACCTTACTACGCAACTGAAACAGACTAATGTAAGGCAATCAAGTGAGAAGAAATTATCATTAGCCCACACAATTAAAGCAAAAATCAGTATCAATCATTTTCAAGACCTATATCTACAAACTACTACTGATCTGCTTGGCCTTGATAAAAATCAATCAGAGATTCTTGTTTCACATGCTCTGATTCCGACGAAATGACAGATCATTAGCGAAACTACAATGTCTATTAAAAAAAAAGCATACTCAGAGATTGGGAGTATTTGTACCTTTAAAGTCAAGTGATATAATAATATTTTATAATAAAAGTGCTAAGCACTGCGTTTAGAGTATACTGATTTCATTTATTAAAGATCCCTGCTTATATATCAATAATGTAGCGTTTCTGATGGACTTATCACTATTAGTATCCTCTGTATGATCTACGGGTTTCTTGTGCACAATTAAAATATATTTAAATAAGTATTATAAGAATAAATTATATTAAAAAATATAGAATACATTAATAGCTACTATTAAGACAACCTGAAGTCATACTAAGCGGCATCATAAAGAGTCTTTGTATACCAAAAGGCAAAAGATTAATTTTTAAAATTTCCCAGATTTAATATAAAATGTCAACATTTTTCTCAATTAGTATTCAAAAGGTTAGAAATTCCCGACATAAATGAAATTCCACTTGATATCACAATACAGCTTGAAGATGTCTAAACTGTTCCAGTTTCTGAAGCAATTGACTGACTTTTGGCAACAATAATAATAAAGCCAACATACCAAGGAAATGAAGGATCCTCTTTATATTGTTAGTGGCAAATGAGTTGGGCAAAGGACAGTCAATCCGGAAATAACTGGCTAAAACTGGAGAGTACAATATAAAGTTGCTACAATCGGTATGTGATCCAGTTGTAACTTATATTTATACCTTAAACTATTCTACGTTTGTGTAAGTTAACTTTTGTATAAGCTTCCTTTTAATATTTATTTATTTATTGAAATGTATTGTATGTAGTGAAAGGCAGCTTAAAAGCATCGTCTCAGTGTATACAAGTGGAAGATATCCTGGGGTGTCATTTATAATCAAATTTTGGGGTAAAATGTTGGCATATTTGGAGACTGGAAATAAGTATTTCTATCTGATACATCACTTTACAGCCCCCTGCTCTACCTGAAATTGCAAAACAATTTTTACTTCCACCGGGGTTGACTAATATATCAGTATATCAGTAGTACGTAGTACGTAAAGTTGTCTGTGTTATGTTAAGTGTTGTGTGCGGGGTCTACCCCACCATTCAAGTATCCCCGTAAGAAAAATTGATTCTAACTTTTAAAAAACTCTATCAAAATCGTTTAACGTCAATACTATTTGGAAAGAAATATACATATACATATATACGTTTGAATACGTTACTTCCAAGCCGTTTATATGTCAATTTTATATTGGATAAATAGGAGAGGAAATTATGAAAACTAATCTTAGCCTATGATAATTGTATTGTATGGAGCGGCAGTAATGCGAGGACCAGGCATTGAATGAGTCGGGGATACATATTTCATAGATTGTTCCAGGTTTCGATAGGATGCGTTTCGAAAGCCAATGGTGGCTAGAATGGAAAGGACATAAAAAATATTTGAAATGAGTTAAAGCATCTTATAGATTAGTTATCTATAACTCACAGTTGGAGGTGCGTGGCACTCCGGCAGTATGTAAAACTGCTGGTAGTTCGGATTTACTGTCTTGATCACTCGGTAGCTGATTAAGAGCACGTTGCAAACACTTTCCTAGGTGTAAACCACGTCTGGGTCGACCACAACGACAAGTTTCCAAAAGGTTTTTATGCATTTCAGGTGATATAAAAAGGGATTCTCCTTTACCATCGTGTTCATATGGACAAAGTTCTAAAAGCATTGTCTTAATAAAATTTTTATATGTTATATCATTTAAAATAAACCTTGTAATGTTAGCTTTTCTTTCAGCTGTTTATCCATTTCATCTTGATGATAGAAATTATTGGTTTCTTTATCGGCAACTTTAGACCACACTTGCGGATAATTTCTACGCGATTTATGCTCCATGCGCACAACTTCCTTACTTTATGTGGCATGGTAAAAAACGACATTAATTTCAATTTAGATATCAATTTAGATAAAACGTACACTTTACCAATCAATTTCGCAGGATCCATTTTGACAGCCTTTACGTCTTTTTTGTTAATTGAGTAATGTTAGAGAATTTTCGTAAATTCAGTTATTTACTTACATGCTAGGGTAGTTTACCTTGGCAACTATATAACAAAGAAGAGCATGGAAGAAATAAAATCTGGTAGGCATGAGAACTATCAATCAACTTATAATAATAATTTTCTTATAATTGCCTCTAATACTGTAAACTTAAAATAATTCAAGATGCAAATACGCTTTGACTTCTCTATAGAAAATTAATTTTCTATATTATATAAATCCCTGGCCTTCCGCTGTTTCCGATTTAAACATGGAAAGCATTGAATTGCGTCATTTATCCTTCTTAATATTCAATTGTAAAAATTAAATAATTTAGTATATATATTGCAATATTCTTAAATACTTTAACTCAAAAATATAGTTCGATTTACAATGTTAATTTCATAATAGTAATTTATTATCATTTATTACAATAAGAACACAAGGCTGTGGTTTTTTTTTTTTTTTTTTTGATTATTTTTCATCTTTATTTTATTATGTTGCATGTAATATCGGAATTTGAAACTTGTTTTAAGTGTTGTAGTTTCGGTTGTTGATGTTATTGTTGCTGTTCACTTAAATTGATTTTATGAATTTTCGAGTAAATTGTAGAAAAATGCAAGAAACATTTTTCAAAATATTTTATTTTTTTCTCTCTCACTTTGCTTTAGCTAAATTTTGCAATTATTATATTTAAGTTTTGTATTAGAATTGTATTTTGATACAGATACAAACGTTTACACGTGTAGTATACACGGTAAATATTATTATAATATGAAAATCTCACAATAAACAAGCTTTGAAAAATTTTACACTTTAAGTGTCTAACTATTTTTTGCTTTTTTTTTATTTTTATTACATTCGCGTATAATTTGATTTATCCCTTTATTATGATAGCTCAGTTTATATATTTAAGACTATATAAAGTTAGAAAAAATGTTTGATTTAGATATATATATATATATATATATATATATGTATGTATTAATATTTATATATATATATATATATAGTTATAGTTATAGATAAGTTTAATTTATATACATATATAGGTTTGTAAATATAGATAGATTGATGGATAGATATAGATAGTTAAATAGATAGATAGATAGATAGATAGATAGGTATAATACATATTAATATGCGTTAATTTCAATAATATTACAATGTATTTGCTTTTCGTTTTCATTTATACTCGTAATAGCGGCACATTTTTATGATTATTATGATATCGTTATTATCGTAATTAATATATATATATATATATATATATATATATATATAAACTTTTATAGTATTTCAGTTAGAAGATGATAGTTTAGATTGTATTTATCGTTTAAATTTTATAAATAATCCTTTTAGTGTATAGCGTATGGTATGTTCTATATAGTATATGAATGTTGCTTAAGAATTTCATTTAAAACGAGCAGAACGCGTTTTATTTTGTGGAATTTTTTTTATGATTTTTATGTACAAAATTTAAAAAAATTTGATTTTAAGGGTAGACGAGCAGATAACAAGGAATATGAAAATGTTGTTTTTTGTTTTTTTTTTTATTCTGTGATTAATTACAGTTATAAGAATCGATTTCTTCTTCAGGTTTATTTTGTTTTTTTTTTTCTTTTTCTTTTTGTATGTATATAAGTGTATGTGGGTTGGTTGGATGCTCTTAAATATATACAAGTCACTGATTATTATTAATATTATATATGTTTAGTCGTAATAATATTTGTTTTATATGTTTGCTAAATGCAACACTCGGAACCGACACGGGACAGACGGACAGATACAGTCAAAATTACATATACATATACACTTTTAGTCCTTAAAAGTTAGACAACATTATGCAATAGCCTAAGATAATATATATAAATGTATATATATTTATATATATTGGTTATAGTAATTATATTTGTTATTGTTATTTAATAATAGTAATAATAATATATAACAATGCCAAGTACGAGTTTTGGCTACAATAACATTGGTTGGTTTGAAACACGCGCACACACAATCTAAGCCCCAAGCCCCCATCCCGTTCTCTTCGTTTTACTTTCCCTACTATTCCATATAATATAATTTTCTTTTCTCTTGTTGAGATAAATATATATATATATATATATATATGTGTGTGTGTGTAAATGTATGATACATTGTTTTAATTTGTTTTTTTTTTTTTATTATTATTTTAATCAAAAAGTCAGTCCATAGTTTTGGTTTTTATCAGATCGGTTCCCCGTACTGCTTCTACTGCTACTACTTCATCTGCTGTTATTGCCGCTTCTGTTGCTGTTGCGTTGTGTTCCGTTTTTATATTTTCATAAAAAACCGCTCTCACAAGATGCCATTTGTATAATATTGATAACCATCGTACAATTTGGTCGATAAGCTCTTCAGTGAGTCCTGGACAAGCTGTTCGACTTTTCTTTCCATTTCCTGTTCTGTTAAATTCATGTGAAAACGTTTACGGAGATTCTGTACGGTGCCGGAACACCCATTCTTAAAGCACGGCAAATGAGCATCTGTATTGATTGAGATTGAACAAAGATAAGTAAAGATACTTTATATAATCATCAATATTAACACTTACTACTGCGCATAATTTCCACAAAATTAATAATGCGATCCATATGTTTGCGAGCGGACATCATTCCGACGAGCAGTAAACGATTAAATTCCCTCCAATGTTCTGAGCTAGTGCCGCCCATGACATCAACAAATTCATGTGTAAGCTTAAATGGTGATTGCTCGAAACCTATAAATGGATTACAATTGAAATTATACATACAATATATATATATACATTTCGGGAATTTAAACTCACCCAAATTCTTAGGAGATATGCTTAAAATAAAGCCGAAGTCTATATGAATTATGTGGCCATCCGAATGAAAGAGTATATTGCCGTTATGTCTATAAGAAAGTTTAAAATATAATTCAGTTGCGGATCATATTAGGATCTCAGGAATACTAACCTATCTTTAACTTGCAGCAGATATGATATCAAGCAATATGCGGCACAGCTTTGTACAAAATTCTTTTGCGCACGTCGAAAACTATCTCCTGTCGGTATTCCGTACTCATCAATGAAGTAATCCCGTAGAGATTTATTTGAATTCTTTTTGATTTGATGCAGTGATACGGTATTTAGGATTGGCTCAATCAAACCGCTATCATTTGAGAGGCAGATTATTTTATATGGACGTACCCAAAGATCTACATGCTCCTCATGCCAAATGATCTTAAACATCTGTACAATAAAAGAATCAGATATTTTTAATGTTTATTAGGGATTGATATGCTAACGTAAAGAAGATACTAACCTGAAGCAATTGTGTAGCCATTAATTCCTGTCGCAAATCATCGCCACATTTCACAATGGCTGACAAAAGGCGCCAGTTGGATAGATGACCATAGGGTGAGGATTCCCTAATCAGTTTCTCTTTCTCATCCCAAGGTTCCTACAGCAGCCAAATATATAAATTTATTTATTTTTATTGAAAATTTTTATATTATGTATTATACAAACCTTAAGCGCTGCTGCTGATGGATCTTCTGGATCATTGCTAAAAGACTTTGTGTTCTCACAGTTCAAATTGTTGCAGTGTCGTGTCCGCACATCCCCTATGTTAAAGACAACAGGTGGCCCTATAATGATCAGGACAAACGGTAGTTATTAGATAAATAATAAAAGTTTAATTATAAGAATCGCTATATTGACTACTTACCCTGATCTCTGGAGTCGCAGGAGTCAAGAGAAATGGCATCGCGTTCGCTGGGTTTACGCATATTCAAGTACTGCGCAGTTATCTCATCATCTTCCTGGGACCAAACATCATTCTCATGTAACTGTAGTCCACCCAATGATAAGAGATTCCCACTGCCATTTGCATTGGCATTCTGTGTAACTGCTGGTTCGCCGCAACCACTTTCAGTCTGGCTGGAATCGTTGCCTTTTTTACGACGGCAACTGGACCCATGATGACTGCTACTGCAGCTGGATGTGCGACTGCAAGTTTGATGTGTATTTAAACAGGCGCCTTCTAGATGCTCCTCGCTTTTTGTGTGCCGCAGCGACGGCATCATTTTGGGTATAAGTGGAGAGGTGTAAATATCAGGTACCTCTACCACCTCCACGTAGATGATGTAAGGTGTCTTGTCCTTGGAGTTAAGCACAGCAGTCTTCTCCTCTGTAATGCGTACTACATGGTGCGGAATGTCCGAATATAACGGCAACCAGACACGCGCCGGTAAATTCTTATTGATTAGATTAAGGAACATACGCAGCGCGGAAGTCTTCTCCGCCTTAGAGGGCAGCGAAGTTAGATTCTTGCCCACGTTCATAAGAGCCTTCATAAACTCCTTTTGTGGCGCAGTTTTTGGTGCCCCACAATTACACAGCGTTCGTTGACCCAATAATCCATTTACCTGTCCTCGTACCGTCTCAAAGCACGTGCAACCATTGTCAAAGGCACGACCAGAGGTTAGATCGCCTAGACACAACTTGGCAGGTATTGCGGATAGCGCCTGTGTGGTATAAGGCAGCTGCTGGTACATACGATGCGTGATGCTTAATGTACGCGAGCTACGTGATTCAGCAAGAAGCACTGTGGCATCCGATTGGGAACGATGATGGGTTTTCTTTGCCAGAGCAATAGCTGAACCATTACTCGTGGAACTTATTTTGCCCTGCTGCAGCAGTTGCTGTTGCTGTTGTTGCTGGTGTTGTTTGTGCTCCCTTTTAGAAAATATCTCCTTCATGAGTGCCAGCTTAGATTTGCGACTGATGCTGCTGCTGTCCACTTGATAGTTGTATGCCTCCAGTAACCACAGACATTTCAATGAGAAATCAACGGATTTTCGGCATCGTATCGTTAGATAGGGATCAAGTACCTCGGCAAGTTCATCCATTTGTATGTACATAACAATCAGTTGTGGTATATAAAGATCTACCTCTTGGTCCGGGAAACTAAAGATCTTGTTCCCAATAAAGCTCAGCACACCTGGCTCCTTTGAGTAGAATAGATAGTGCACCGCAAAATGGATATTAAAAACGGGAGACTCAAAAAATCTTAGAAGACCACTTGGTCCACGCTGTTCGGAATTGTGTTGTGCACCAGATGCAGGGGCACGTTCGCTAATGAAGTACTTGACCACGCCTGGTACTGGCACCTTCAGTTTATGCAGCGAACTAATCGAAGAGCTTTTCGGTAGTGTTGCATCGTGATTACTTTCTGTATCAGCGCCTGGTAAGCGTAAGTTCAGTGTGCGCTCTTTAACCTTAACATCTGTGGTGGAGTCATTTGGTGATGAACCTTTAGTGTTATCTACAGTTGTAGGCTCTGTGGGAGTGCTCGCAGCTGCTGCAGCGGCGGCAGCCGCAGCTTTCTTGCTTGAATTGGAGGTAAGAAGGCTGAAGAATTCCTTCTTTTTCGATATATCCGTAGGTGATTTAACTTGCTCCTGTGAGTTTAACGCTACTCCATTGCTTGTTGCATTGGATGAGGATGTAACCGTTGATGTGTCTTGTGCCTCACCCGTTTTCTGCTTGGCTGCATTCTTCTTCTCATGATTTTCAATGATGCTTTGCGCCGTACGGAAGATGGCATTTTTGGTGGCACCAAAGAAATTCTTGAAGAGCACCTGATCGTTTTTAGTACTCTCTGTGGGTGTGGCAATTGGTGTGGGTGTGGTTGTGGTTGTAGGTGTGGTAACTGTAGCTCCTGCTGTATTATTATTATTTGTATTGCTGTTGTTGTTGTTATTGTTGTTGTTGTTGCTGTTGTTATTATTGTTGTTGCTGGGCGTATTCAGTGTTATAGGCAACGGTTCATTCTCAGCCTGATGCTTGTGCTCATGGTTATCAATATCGTCGTTCTCCTCTTCATTTTCATTTTCATCTTCATCCAATACCGGCTCAATCTCATTTGGCGCTGTTCCATGCTCCATGTTAATGGCAGCCTGTGACATATTCATTACACGATAACGTATACGATCATCCATTCCCAATTGTTCTGAATCTAAACGACATTCTTGTTGATCCTGCTGCTGATGCTGTTGTGCTGCAAGCTGCTTGGCTTGCTCCCTAGCTTGTTTTTGTTGTTTCTGTTTGGGTGATGGACGCAGGGTGCGGCAATCAAATTCATTTGCTGCGTGTGATGAAAAGAAGCATAGATCCGATTGCATTAAATTGTAGTCTTCATCCATGGATGTTGTTTCCATCATATCTATGCATTCCTCTTCGGCCTCGCCATCTCCATCCGCATCGGCATCCATTTCACCCGAATCGAGTGATTCATGTGAGTGGCATATGCGGTTAAGAGATATTTGGTCCGACTCCGAGCCACAGATGATGCCTGTAGGGACAGTGGAAAGCAAGGTGTTTAGATTTAAATATAAATTCCATTATTTTTTTTATCAATCAACAACAAAAAAAAAAAAGCCAAATCAAACATGAAACTGATTTCACACATGATAGAAATAGTCCAACAATATTCTCCTAGGATCAGGAGCATGAAGTCTACCATATCTACCATAGATCACCAAAAAAAAAAAAAAGAAAACATATTCAACTTACCTGAGTCATCAGATCCAAGACTAGTCAGATCCTCGCGTTTCTTGCTGCTGCCAGCACTACTGCAACTGTTGCTGCTGCTACTGCTGCATCCACCATTACTGCTGCCACCGATGACGCCGACAATATCCTGTGCGCGTGTTGACATTGATTCACTGGACTTGGGACGCATCCGTAACGTGGGACAGGAATCAACTGCACAATTGAAATACAGTAAAAATGTAAATGAATCAAAAACTAGGAATAACAACAAAAACTGCATCCACCACTAACAACTTACCGACTCCTCCAGTAGGCGTATGCAGGTGACGTTGTTCATGTGCGTGTGTGTGTACGTGTGTGTTAACATTGACTGTGGCAGATGTTGTCGGCTCAATAGCGCATAATTTGGATGTGGCAGCTGTGGCGACTGTTGTTGCAGTCGTCGCATTGGGGGCCACTATATTAAGGGCGGGCATTGGCGGGCTGGTGGAGAGTGTAGCCGCTGTAGTTACACTCTTCGAGCACATGTTTGTGCTGAGTATCGATGTTGGTGAGCAAAATGTGGTCTCACTCTCGGCACTGGGCGACGAAATTTCCACCTGCAGCAAGTGAAAGATACGCAAAAAAAAGAAAACAAAGGGGAAAATAAGTAACAAAAGCTCATCAAACATCAACTTGTCAGCGAAGCTTTTGACAACTACCTAAAAGTCAAGTGCCAAAAGGCAATGAAAACACAAAACAAAAAAACAAACACGAATATCAAACAAGCCTTTCGTCTCTCTTTCTTGCCCTCTCTATCTATATTGCTCCTTCTGTCTGTCTCTTTCTTTCAGTTAGTCAGTTACTAATTTGCTCTTGATTTTGCACTTGCTCTTGCCTCCGTACCTACCTGTCTCCCTCACAATTATAACGAATTGTTTTTTGCGCTCTCTTCAATAGTTTGCAATCATTCACGTAAAAAGCTTAAAGCTACATTGCAACAACTGTTACGCCACGCTTTTGCATGCCCTTCTCCGCCCACTTCCTCTGTGATCATAATAGCCTCTCTCAATCTCTCCCTATCAATTTTGTCATTCAATGTGTAGGAGCAAGCGAGATAACTGGTTTTAGGCATTGTATTTATATATATATATATATATATGTATATGTATTGTTTTGTTGTTGTTTCTTGTTGCTTATGATAACCAGAAATGTACACAAATAGCAGTTAGTGCAAAAATGTGAATAACAATGCGAACGGCGATAAAAATATATATCACTTAACAGATTTAATAGAATAATATATACCTATACAGGTACAGAAACTATATATATATATATATATATAGTGTTAAGTCTTTAAAATATACATATAAATATATTACAAGTTCACGTTTACTCAGCACTTGCAAGGCTGTCACGTGGTAAAGGGGGGTAGATAGGGTAGCGCAAATAGCGCAAGCGGCGGTGGCTTGGGGGAGGAAGTGCAACCGCACGCAAATTGCCAAAAATTACTCACCTCTGGTATGCGTTGGAGGGCGCTGTCGAGACTGCGATTACGATGATGTTGCGTGTGATTGATGCGTGTATTGGTCACCTGTGACACGGGCGGCAGCATTATGCCCATTGATCTGCAATAGCAGAAGGTAAATATGTGGCATGGATTAATAAAATAATAAAGAAATAAATACGAGTTATATTTTTTTGTTTTTATTTTATATATTTTTTTTTTGTTTTGTTTTTTTTTTTTTTTTTTTATATATATATGTACATATATATTTTATAAAAACAAAAGGGAGGAAAAAATCAATGAAATTTCGTCAGCATCTGTTCCTGCTATACTCTGTTCTGTTTGTCAGCTGCTCTCAACTTTCAATTATTATTTTCTTTATTTTTTATTTCTTTTCTGTTATGCCAAATAAACAAATACAATGTTTGCTATCGAACACACGACACGCACACAGAACCAAAAACAATAGCTCAAATACAAAGAGAAACGCACATATATATATATATATATATATATATATATATATATATATATATATATGCAAATGCCTATACTAATACAATAACAATTTCGAATACGCTCAGAAGTAAGTTAGCATATTGTAGACTCTTTTAAAGTTGAGAATTTTAGCTTAATTACTTTTTTCACTACGCCGTCGATTTATGACATCCGTTGAAAGTGATGTGTGGGAGAGCGGGCTTAACACACACACGCACACGCACACACACGCGCGCGTATACACGAACACACTGTCGTACACATACAGAAGCAAACAATGCCTCTTAAATTAAATTAGCAACATCGAAAAGGTAAACACCAGAAGAACTATTTAACGAAAAGGCACAAAACAAAAAATAAAATAAAAAACAAAACAGTGCTCCGTGAGAAAGAACAAAATAAAAAAACACACAAAACAAAAAGAAACACGCTCGCTCGCTCGCACACACACAGTGAGAGTAGAGCGAGACTCGAAAAGAATTGAGCAGACTCGCTGGCGAAAAACTGACAAAACGGTTAGCTGTAAGCATACACTTGGTGTGTGTTTTTATTTCTTTTTCTAACAGATATGTTAACAAAAGCAAATGTTAACATTTAATACTCAAAATGGCACTTTTATGGTCAAAGCTTTTAAAATTCTGTTACTGGTCAACGTTTGCTGTGCTGAGAAATTAGTTTTAAAAAGAAGAAGTATAAGAAATGAGAATAAAACAAAAAGCAAAATAAAAAAAAAATATCACATATTTCAATGTGTCATGTGTATTTTTGTTTTGTGCTTTTATCAGGAAGAAAAAAATTGAACAACAATAATCTGCTTTTATTATACAAAAGAAACAAAAATAAATAAAAACAAATATTAAAAGGCATGCTCAGACATAATTGTCGTACACTCATTTAAATCTATCCGCTTATCTAGAAATATTTTTATTACAATTTTGCATGATAATTTTCGATATACGATAAACAAATAACGACCCAATTATCACAAAAGATAAAATATATTATTTTCTCTTTATTTTTATCAGTTCAAATGACCTTAGAATTGATCGAACATATTTAATTAACTTAGTATGCCACAGGTGGTCCTTTAAAGAGAGTATTGAGTTGGGGTAGGTGAGGGTTGCGCAAAGGGGTTGCAATTGTTTTTTTCATTTATCTTTTATTCTTTTTCTCTGGGGCCATTGAATACCAAGGAAGATAATAATAGATATGAAAATAAAATATAATCAGTTGGGTTTAAAATTACATTACATGAGTCACTGTTAGATATCTTATATGCCAGCATATCGTTTGGGAAACATACACAGGAAAACTCATATGTATGTGTGACAGTTGAAAAAGGGTATGCAGTAAATATTTATATATTGAAACTACTTGAATAACGATTGTAATGAGAAAAAATAAAGGTTTATCGGGCTCAATTTGTTGTACTGGTTCTGCTTGTTATGTTTGTTGTTGGATATAGTATCGCGGGGGTGTAACATTGTCTGACAGTCATCCGGTTGAAGTGCATTTTGTTATCGGGAAAAACCGAACGGATGAGCTTAGAAACAGTGCACGATGACGTTCCAAAGGATAAAGAATAAATTCTCAACGTTGCCATTTGGTTTACTAACAAAGGGAACAACAGTGGCAACAACAACGAGTATAACATTGACGACAACAACGGACTCATTCCATGCAAAGATCTCTCGGCCTTGTTGTCTGCTGCTGCTGCTGCTGCTGCTGGCATTCTGCCAGTCAACCGGCTAACACAAGAGTACCATATAATGTATCTAGATACATAGTTACATATATACACTTATACATATGTATATATATATATATATATATATAAACATATAGTTGTATCCATGTGTTAGCAATAAAGTCACTCTGTTTGTTCCCTTCCTTTCTTCTTCTTCATCAACATCATCAGCTCAGCCCCAAAGCCGATGGAAGCCTTTTTGTTATTGTTTGTGCGCTCTTTTTGTGCACGAGTTGATTGGCCGTGAACAATGTGGCAACAAAAAACAACAACAAAGAAAACTTTGAAAAAATATTGAGGGAAAGTAAGTGCAAGTGTGAATGAGAGTCGAAATTACTAACAGTAAACTAAACGATTAAAGCATTTTCCATCTACTTTTCTTGCAATATATTTCGGGCAGAGTCAGACAACTAAGACGTTCAGGATTTAATTGTTATAATTTAATTTCAGCTGTGATATCAATTTTTTTTTTTTTATTGTTACTTATCATTTATTCAAATATCTGAAGTTCTTATGGAATCAAAAGCTTTAGTTTTTTTATTGAATCTCTTATCTAATACGTAATAATAGCTATCAAAAAGCTCTCTCCAATACTAATTTATACATATATTCATATCACTTGGGGTTTATCCATAACAACAGTTTGAAAACCCTATATTTTCATAAGGGTACCTTGGCTGTGGCATCTCATTTGGCATGCGTTGCGCGCAGTTGCGACTGCCATTCACCAACTGATAATTTGTATCTTTAAGCTACTGAGATTGTCACATTTTGGTTTAGGAGTAGAGGTAGAGGAATTTGTTATGGCTATGGCTATGGCTATGGCTATGGGTATGTGTATGGGTATTGGTATGGGGCTGGCCACAGCCAGAGAATCAACAACACATTCCAGGCATACCAGCAAGCTATATTTGCCGTTGAATTACGACTTGTGTTTACATATTTTGCATTCAATTTTAACTAAAAGCTGCGAATTGTGAACTGCACCCGTTTGGCAACGGAATCACGTTTCACGATGTCTTTGTGTATTCCGTAATTGCATAATTGTGGCCCAAAATGCGTCAAGTTGGTCAATTTGATGTCATACAATTGAAGGTTGCACTTAGCCACATGCTGGCCATTAAACGATAGCCCAATAACAACGAAATGATCAAGGGAATTGATATAGTTAAAGGAAGGGAAGTAAGAACTTTCCCTATAATATAAATATATTCAGTAATTCTATTAAGTTATATTGAGACAAATATATTGTTATATATATATATAAATGTATATAAATTTAATAAAATTAAGCAGAAGTATATATATACATATATTTATACATATGTTTTCATTTGTTTATTGACTTCTAGAGTCGCCAATTCGTTTTATATTACAGAAATTGATTCCTTGTTTTTCTATACACTATATAGTATATATTTAATATATAGTTTTGTTTTTTTAAAAACTTCAATTTATATCTGTTTATTGTTTATTTATTTACACTATATATGCACTTGTATATACATATATATATATATATATATGCACTGTATATATATATATATATGTATGCAACTACTATATTTTGTTTCGCTTTCACTCTGTGGGTTCAGCGACACATGAGTTTGCATCTTTTTTGGGGTTGAGCAAAGTTTGTTTTAGTACAACTTCCGTGAATGCTGTGAATGCATTCATATCATTCAATGAGCTGCCAACCAACTCGTAAGGCTATAGTCCGGCCTAATCTGTCCATTCAAAGCATTCGTATTGATGGGATATAATGCTACTCCCACTGCTCCTCTTACGATAGAAGATACATGCTCAAAAACTAATCGCACAGCTTTAAAGTGCATACATATATATACATTACTATACACGCTTGTATATAAAAAAACATGTATATATATATACATACTATATATATATATATATATAGTTTAGAGCATAGTTTTATGTTCAGGTCTAGTTAAAGCTGCTGCACTAAAAGCAAACTGCAACCAACTCTGAGTGCAGCTTTGTTTATTCTACTGCCAGAGGATATCACTGAAAAAAAAGGCGTGGCTTCGTGGGTGAGAGGGGGGTTTTGTGAACAATAGACGAAGATGGAAAAGCAACATAGACATAAAATGAAAATTCTCGAGCCGCCACAGCAGCAATAATAACAACAACAACAACAAGAACAATAGTTAATGACAATGAAAATGTTAAAGAGCTAAATGAATCTCTCTTTCTTTACCCCTTTCACTCACACTCTCCTTCTCTAACACTATCTCTCTTTGCATATTTCTCTATCTCTATCTTCATTTGTATATCTATCTATTTCCCAACACACATACATACATACACTATAACTTACATACACATATACGTATTTGCATTTCCCTCATGTGTTAAATGCCATTGAACTTTGTTTGAGTGCGCGCAGACCCGTGAATTGCTGCTGTTTGTGTGGGGGCGAAATGAATAAAGTGAATACGAAATATATATATATATATACGTATATATATACGTATATCACACTGAATAAAAAACAAGCAAAGCACTCAAAGATGTGTATATTTGAAATTGATGTGGTTGAATTTCCAACAGGAAGATGGAAAAGTGGTAGTAGTAGGAGCCAAAAGTATGATATGCATAAAGTTTCGTTAACAACAACTGAAACCGGCTTAAAGCTCTTTACCATAATTGAAACCATATTGGGCTTATAATAGTAGTTATGTTTAACTCCTTTACCGACCACTGGCCAATACAGGTAAATACAGGTAATACCTGCCTATGCCAAGGTGTGACAACATAAGGCAGCCACAAGCTGTTACTATCTTCATACGAATGCCCCCCCCCCCCATCCCACCCACACTTTCGTTACCAACACAACAAAAAATCCCACAAGAGCCACCAAACGACCATCTTCCGGCACTTTGCTGGCGTGCGCGCACACAGCTATCGTTGCGCAGGGTGTGGCAGGACACGGATACACACAGGCATACGCACAAGCCAAGCACAGGCACACACCCAAAATGAAAACCTAAACCATCATACGCCCACACACAGACAAACACACACACACACACACACACACACACTGTCAAGTACATACAATACAGCTGACATTTTTTTCCTTGGCTAAGATTTAACCATTTAGCTTGAAACTAATTCGATGACAAATTCTTATCTTTAATCAAAAAATTTCTGCATTTATTTTGATGCTGTCTGTCTGCTGCCTCTTCTTATAGTTTTATTTATTACTATTACTGTTTGTATTTGTTGTAGAGCATCCTGTCATATAATATATATGGTATATCATACACAGTTGTCTAACACTCGCAAATATAACTTCATCAGGCACATTTCATTTGAGTTGCAGTTGTCAGTTTTTGTTTTTATTGTAATATCCAAAAATGGCTATAGCAATAATAATGGTAACAGCAACAGATTCGGGCTTTAACTTCAACTCTAGTTTTTTGAATGTGGCAATAGTTCTGCTGAATGCCAGAGTTGCCTCAATAATTGTAGCCAGAATACACAAGGCTTAAATTCATCTGCCAGGGACTTTATTTGCCTTCCTCGTGTAGTGTCTTCTTTTTGATAAGTGTAAGTTAGTTTTCCTTAAGATATATATGCTTTTCCATATATCATTTCCCATTCTATATCATGTCTATATCAAATATAGTTTATATATGTATATGGAAAGTATAAATTATGCAGTCTATTGCGGATCTGTTAGAGATTTGTAAAAAATCTGCATAAAAGCAACGATTATTTCTAGGGAATGTCTGCATAAACAGTTGAGGATTAATGGATTTGAAGGGGGAATTGGAAAAAATTTAAACCTCTGACGATGTATAGATATATTCATGGCCAACATATGTAAAGCAAGTAACCAAATGAATTAACATTTGATGGCCATGGCCAAAGGGTAGCAGAGATAAAGGGTTAGAAAGAGTGAGGAATAGTGTAACAGTGGAAGGCAGATAGAGAGTGAAAAGGAAAGAGAAAGGCAAGTTGTTTGAACACGTTTGCGACAACATGCAAATATCGTATTCAATGAAGAGTTTTTCTCCTTTTTTTAAATTGTTTTTTTTGCAATTACAACGTATTCCCCCTTAGTTCCTCAACACTTTACACATTGATTATTGCTATAGGGAGGTAGGATGATGGGTTGGCAGAGAGAAGTTGATTTTCCGCCTGATGATAGTAGTGTTGCAACGTTGCATGCAGTCAATGGGGCATGATGGCGTGCCTAGCAAATGGATGTGACGTGTGGCGCGACAGGCAGAAAGTTTTGACGCCATTGTGGTAATTTCTACAGAGAGTACGCGTCGAACAAATTAAAGTGAGGGATTTGGCCTGTAGAGCGAAGAGGGCTGGGCAGGGCAGAGTACAGCAAGGGAAATTCGTATAGGCGTGCTCTACGAGTCGCTATAGACGCTTTGATGACGCCAGACTTGCAATTTTGAAACGAATGGAGCAGGTTAGGCAGTAGGAGGGAGTAGAGAGCAAAGCCTGGACAGGCGACAAGGCGACAGGGCGTATACAATTGGCTAACTGAAAAGGGGCTAGTGGTAAGTGGCAAGCGTAAACTAGCAACTGGCAACTGGCATTGCGTGCAGCTCGACTAAGCGGCGTCAGTTTTCCGGTTTTTGGAAAAAAAAAAAAAAAGAAAATGGTAAAATGGTCAATGACTAAAAAAAAACCAGAAGATATAATATACTCATAGAGTAGACAATCCCCGCATTGAATGAAGAGTCGATGAAGCACACACAATGTGGCAAGGAGACTAATGAGAATTTTGATATTGTTATTGTTGTTGTTTGTTGTTTGTTGCACATCGCTTTGTGTATTTATGATTGCCATTAAGTCGCACCACATTGGCGCACCTACTTCACAAGCTACAAATCTCACACCGCACCTCTCCCATTCAGCCAAGTTCAGCTGCAGAAGGCTGGGCAGGCAGGCAGAGCCAAAGCAAAAGGAGAAGGAGGAGAAGTGGCTAAAGTCAAAATAACAGCCAGTGATTGACGCTGTCAATTATTCAATAGCGCTAAAAGTTATTTTAAGGGCTGCCGCAACAAAAAAAAAAAAAAACAAAAAAAAGGTTTTATATCGTTTCTCTTTCTTCATTCTCTCACTATGATACCTCTTCTCCCCCTCCCGCATGACATATTAATTGCATTCAATTGCCTGGGTATGCTTCTTTTTATATAGATTCAATGTTTGCTCTTCTTGCTGTGTCATTCAGCCAGGTGTAAAATGTTTAAGAAATGCGACACAATATTGCAACATCTATCGGTAAAGTGTCAAAGGTCATATATTAAGCAGAAGCCATATATTAACTTTGACCTTAAAACAATACAGTTAAAAGCAATAGCAGCAGCTGCATTAATTAACACTTTTTCTTTTTTGGGATTTCCACAAAATGCAAATGGATTCTGGGATTGTCTGGAACTGGTAACTGTTTTCTTACACAAATTTTATTCAAGGCCATAAAAGCCTTTTGACGGAAATAATAATTTTTCTTTTGTATTTCTTTTCTTTTACTTAATATATATATGTATTTTTTTTTTTTTTTGACCAGTTCAAGGTCTTTGATTTGGTTTGTTATGTCCAAACTATGGCGCTGGTTGCATGTGGCCGTGAAACGATTCCCGGTACGGTTGATTTCAACTTAAATAATATAAATAGTGCACTGTAATTTCCTTAAAAGGCCAAACTATAGCTATAGCTATGGCAGTATGTGTGTGTGTTCGTATTGTATCCCACGCTTTTAAATCAACACAGAAAATATCAAAAACAAAAACAAAAAAATGAAATAAAATGATTTCTTTGTTTGCATATTTCAAAACTTAAGCTCATAACATTTGCATGCAATGTTAATGTAATTAACATAAAGAAATCTTTTAAACATTTATAAGTCACTTAAACGCGCTGTTAACAATAGTTGTTCGTGTTTTAGATGCATGTTAAACAACTGTTAACTAACCGAGAGACAACTAAAATGTTAATGACAAAAAACAGGCAAATTGTGTAATCTTTTAGTTTGATATTTATCTTAAGGTTATGTTATATGGAACGGCCGTCAACAGAGCTGCTGTTAACTAGACTAACAGACTATATAACAGTTTAAAACAAGACAAAATAATTTGAAATGATTGTTTTTATAAAACTGTAAGATGTAATTAATTAAAAGAGAGCTAAAGAATTTTCTAAATCCTTTAGATATCTTGAATAAGGACGTTTTCTTTCAATACTGTTAGATCTCTACTGTGGAGCTGCTGTTAACTAGTTAACAGAGTGTATAACAGTTTAAAACAAGACAAATCAATTTGTAACGATTATTTTTAAAATACTGTAAGCTTAACAGAGAGCAAAACATATATGAAATTTCTGTATTCCTTAGATATATTGAATAAGAACGTTTTCTTCAATACTGTTAAGTGACTGTTAAGCATTTAAATTATGTTAAAAAAAGTGACAAATACATAGAACATTTTATTTTAAAAGTGTAAAACTTACCTGAAATCTAAACTTAAGTTCCTTTGGTGCGTTGAAATGCGTTTTGGTGGTTGTCCAACCGTTTGGGCGCCCGTTTGAGCAGCTGTTGATGTTGGTGCCACACTCAGATTCGGGCGTCCATGAACTGAGGGCATGGAGTGATTGAATCCACGGCTTAGGCTAAGACGTGGCTTTGAATAACGTGCGTGCTTGGGCGTACTGGCCGCCGAGCTGATGGCTGGTGGCGGTGTGGAAGTTGTGGTGGATAGGCAATGGTTGTGGCCATGACCATTTGGCATGTTGAGGGGCAATGTGAGAGGTGCAGCTTTAAGAAAAGCGGGCACATAATCATCATGGCCATGTTGCATCACTGGTGATGCTAGTGGCGTTTGTGACCCACTGTCACCATTTGATGTACATACAGCCAATTGTTGCTGTGAATGTTCCATATGCATGGCATGCGGGAAGGACGCGGAGGAGCAGGATGATGTAAAAGTTGAGCTGGACAGCAATTGGCAAGTGGCTAAACTTTTCCCAGAACTTGGACTGCAATTGGAACTGCAACTAGGCTGTGGCGGGGCAGCAACCACCGTTGGACTGTGCACCACAGTGCTATTGCTATGTTCGCTGGAGCTGCTCGTGCTATTGCAAGCGGCCGTCGAATGTTCCGAATTATCATCATCATCCTGTGGCGTTGGACTATGCCTGCCGCAGGGTAAGGCACAAATATCCATATTACCATTCTCGGCCAGCGTCACCTTTGCAGTATTACTGGTACTACAACTATTTGACGTCTTTCCATTCATATTATAGTCGGAGTGTCCAGTATCTACGGCACAGGATAAACGTACCAAAGCGGGAGCACAATGATCTACAACATCGCTGCCCGCATCGGAGCTTGCATCCATTAGGGCCGGACGGAGATTGAGCAATTCACCGTTATCCACCAATATGGAATTGTTGGTACGCACATGAAGCAGATCATCGGCGGCAACAGCAACCACAGGCAGCTTATTGGCTGTTTCTATTTCGCGTATCTGACGCAAATATTGATAGCCATTATCCTGGGCAACCGGCTTCTTTCTGGTAACGCCACCAACAGTGGCTATGCTTAGGCCGACCAGTTTGCCCTCGCCAGTTGAAATGTTGCTGGCACTTGAAGCAATCGGTACAATTGCTGTGTTAGTCACTTGACCAGGACCTAATCCTAATCCTGTACCTGCAGCAGCCTGCAGCAATCCTGTGCCCATTGCTGTTGATGTTGCACTTGGTGTTATTGTCTGTGTTGCTGCTCCAACTGCTCCTGTTGCTGTTGTTGCTGCAACTGCTGCTGTTGGACTGGTCGTTGTATTGCTTTTTTTGGTCTTAAATGCTGAGATGACGGAATTCATTTTGATTGCTTCGAAGGTTCTATTGGCGTGAGTAAGTCTACTGGACTTCTCTTGGAGTAGTCTTCAGGTTTAGGTTCAGGTTTTGTTGTTTGAGGTTTTAATGTTGAGTGTATTATAATGTGTCTGTATATCAGTATGTCTGTGTGTGCGTATGCGTTATGTCTGTACGTGTGTGTAAGTGTGTGTGGTGTTGTGTGTATGTGTTTGTCTAGTAATTAGACCGTTGATTGCTTTGCTTTTAGTTATAAAGATTTATAATCTTTTGTTGTAAGGTTTGCTCCATTTTAGACAGCTGCTGCGATTTGTCGCTTGCCATAAATTGAATCATTTTTTAATGAATCAAATGTTATCAAATGAGTACACCTTCTCAATTTGAGTCATTCAGCATACTCACAATGAAGTGAGCTTTAACATCATTTGTATATTCCATAGAGATTATCTGTAATTAAAAAAAAAAAAAAAACAATTTCAATTAGTTTTAGTAAAACATTGTAAGATTTATTTTTAAAATCTACTTTAATTTTGCTCATTCTTAATACTACTAATACTACTCGTGCTTCTTCTTCTTGTTTGCCTTCTTATATCTGAGTCATATATAAATATCTATTTTGTTGTTTATCTTGAAATTTCCATAATGAGTACAAAACCATATTTGGAGTAAGTTTATAAAGTGTGTTAGGGCGTTGTTTTTGCTTGGCGCCTTGGCTCATAAAGCCGTCGACTGGCTGACACAATGGAAACATTGTCCTTGAGGAAACTATATAAAAACGCGTGGCACTTGTAATGGAGAAGAATACCTCCACTATAGCATACCACTCCCCCTCTATACATATCCATACTATAGTGTATACAAATAATAGCTGCCGAATCATCCTGAACCAATTCAACTTTTGACTTGGCGCCTCACAATATTCTTTAACTTTATCTTCTTTGCTCTTTCTAATGCTCTCTACTGCCTCCAATTAGTTAAGCATTTGTTTTTTTTTCTATTTATTTTCTGTTTTGATATAAAAAGAAGCAAAAATAAAATGTAGAAAAAAAAAGCAAAACAGAGATCTCTTTGGCACAACACCAAATGCAAATCAATGACGGCAAATTTATATAAATAAATCTTGTTCACATGAATATTAGACGCTCAAGTGGCCCTGAAATGATATTAATATATATTCTCCTTTCTACGTATATATATGTATATACATATTCATAAATGAATATGTATGTATGTATGTATGTATGTATGTATAATATATAATTTGAACTTGGACTACAGTAAACTGGCATTTAAATTAAACATTTGCTCTTTTAGTGCAAAGTCTTAGAAAAACAATCGATAAATTAGAATTGCACCCGTTATCGTTGGCATTGATAATAATATATAAACTTAACCTAAATATAAATTGTTTAGAACTGAATTCAGCTGTAGTAAGTTTTTAATGTTTATTATTCTATTTTTGCTAATGAAAACTAAAACAAATGTCAATAAAAAGTCGCTCATTACTAACACGAATATTTCTCATAATTGTTATCGATGACTATTGTTTTTATTTTTTTCTTCCGTTCTATTTTATATAATTTAAATGACAGAATAAAGTACTTATGACTTTCTATAAATAAATATAGTGCAATGAACATGTGTTTAACATATTGACTATTCACCGTATTTAAGAGGAATCTCGTCAGAAATTTGTCATAATTACTTTTAGGCACATTTCAATGATTTCAATTTCAATATTGAAAAAGTAAATTGAACTGTCAAGAACAGAAACAGCAGAAGATCAACGATCCAATGCAATAGAAACGGGTTAGGCACAGGGCCAATGGCTTATAGCCAATGGGCAAATGGGCAAATGAGCAAATGGTCAAATGGCCAATGGCTTTTAACCAATTGTTAAGGGATGAGAGATAGTCATAGTAGTAAAATGAACCTTGACCCAAATCTCTTCTTTGGTTACCCCACATCAAATTTTTAGTGGCTTCGATCGATTTTTGTTAAGCGTCCGTTGTACAAATGAAACGTGAGAAAGGTGACAACTTGTGTTTGGGTGGTTTTGTACGTACGAGACACGTTTTTGTCTATTGAAATATTGTCCAGAACCATCCCTGTTTGGCCTATTAAGTTTTGGTCTTGGTCTTCATTTGACTTGGACGACCAATTACCGTTTAATTTAACTGTGGGTGTGTGTCTGTGGGTGTGTATATATAACTAAGTATACCTAACACACACACACACACACACACACACATATATATATATATATATATACACACGTGCACAAAACATACTCTAGTTCTAGTTTCTTTTACACTCTGTATTTATGAGCTGACCCCAATTATAACTCATACGAAAACCCAGTTTCATACGCGCCCTGACATTCATTCGCAATCGCACAGCCTCAATCTACAATCTGCATGTGCTAAATGCAAATACAAAAAAAAAAGAAAACTGCATAGAAATACACACACACACTCTTATATATATATGCATATAGTATATGCAATCTGAATACTCTGATGAGCTCACATGAAGAGTGGGCGTATTGTTGTTTGTATGTGACATTGTTTTTGGCATCCCTCTTCCAAATAATAAAAAAAAGAGCCCAGAGAATTCTCCACTGAGGAGACCCTAATATGCTATTAACAACAGCTCAACATATAGAGGTAAGTATATATATAAATACATATATTCACATGTTTATATTCACATCTATATAATATATATATATATATATATATATATATATATATATATATATAAGGTATTAACACGAGTGCTGCGCAATTCAATGATTCACATTTTGTATACTATTCCATACAATTCAATACCGCATTACCTTCTCTATCTACTGAGCCTTATTTATATATAAACATATATATATATATATATATATATATATATGCATATATATCATAGAGCAAACTGTCCTAAATAATCTATGACACATTCGCAAAAAAAAAGTACAGAAAAAAAGAGAGAGAAAAGTAAAGAAAAACAAGTAAGAAGTCTGTAGTCGAGTGTACCCGACTACGACATCCCCTTTGCCTACATATACAGCCATAAACACACATACTCATACATACACACACTTCTGCACGTACTTAGCCATTGTGCGCACCCCCACGCTCTAAATACTTAATGTTGTATAACTTCCGTGTTTATTTTTCAATTTTAACGAAATTCACAACGTAGATGAAAAATGATCTAGTTAATATGTGTGCGTAAAAGAAATTTGATCGGTTAAAAATTGTATCTGAAAATCGATTTTTTCAAATTGCGGGGGTCAGGGGAGGAAATTGAAAAATCCAAAACAAACTCGTATACCGTACGAACATAAAAAATCTACGTTCCAAATTTCGTTGCTCTAGCTCTTATTTTGCACGCACTACTTATCCCCCCCCGGGGCCCATAACGCCACTTTTGATAATCTATAACTTCCGAGATTTTTGATCAATCCTACCCAGATTCACAACATTGATCAAGAATGGTCTAATTATGATGTGTACCAAAAATAAATAGCTCTTATAGTCTCTGAGAAACAGGCGTTCATACGGACGGACGGACGGACAGGGCTAGATCAACTCGTCTTGTCGTCCTGATTCAGAATATATATACTTTATGGGGTCTCCGATGATTATTTCTATGTGTTACATACTTTTGGATTTTGCATATTTCCAATAGCTCCGCTTTGCTCTTTTTTTACAAAAAGGCAAAGGGGCTAACAAGAAGCAAATAAAAACAAATAAAGTGCAGGCATAATTAGTCTTTCTCGTAATCAGTTTCTAACAATAGAGAGAAGAAAAAAAATGAAAAGGAAGGGGAGAAAACAGCGAAAAGAGAAAGAAAATTGCTAGAAATGCTTAACTTTTGAAGGTTCAGATAAAACCCAAATGACAGCTCAAATCCAGTTCAAAGTTTCAAATACGCAAAAAAAAAACAGAAAAAAATGAAAAAATTTAAAACAAAAACAAAATAAAAAAGAAACTAGCGAAATTTGTGCACAAAAATAATGTGACGAACTAATAAATTGTTTAATAAATAATTATGGAAAATAATTTAAAATTTATTTTTACTAAATTGAAAGTAAAATTTTCTTTATCTAATGATTGATAAGGGAATTAATTGTATATTATATATAGTACATAACTATTATAAAAACAAATATCTCAAAACTTGCATTAGCTTGACTTTTTGACAATTTATACTAAGTTTAATTAAAATTTGTGCAAAATCGAAATAAACTAAATACCGAAACTACAACTATATATATTTATAAGTTATAGTAACATATATTAATCTTATCATATGAATTTTATCGCAAGTACAAAAGAAATTGAAATCTAATCGATGTAGTTGCAACTTATGGAAAGATAATCGAGATTATCTTTGGGATAACCGTAGTTAGACAATAAACTGGCACATTGCATGTAATATATATATATATATTTAATACATATGTATACGTATACATATATATATAGAAGAGCACATAGAAGTAGCATAAGAAATGTTTGATGTCAGCAGCGACTAATCAGATTAGTAATTAAATGGACAATGGATACTACACATGACAAAGTAAAGCTAATTAAATCATGCGATGAGTTCAGCGAGACATAAGTACATTAATATTTATACTATATATATATATATAAATATATATATATATATATATCAAATAATATATATATATATAAAAGTTTTCATTGTTAAAAAGGTCGCCTTTTGATTGGATTTGCTTTAGGCGGAAAAGAAACCATTGAAGTAACAACTGTTCACTATGAGAGGCTTTACTGTATACATACATATTTATGCATAGTGTAACTAAGAACAGCTTTTTTCTCTCTCTCTTTCAGTTAAGTACCAAAAAATGACCTAATTAGAAGGAATGAAAGAATGCCTTGCTTAACCCATGGTAGTTAAGAGCAGTCATGCTATTATCATAATAAGCGCCCTCACTCCCATTCCTTCCACACCCACACACACGCGCATAGACCTACATACATATATATACACACACACACATATATATATATATATATATAGAGTATAAAAAAAGGCTCCTCTCGTTAAAAATAGCACATCAAAATGGAATTAACATTCAGAGCAGCAGGCGGCAAATGTTGGGCGGGAGCCAGCAGCAGTAGCAGGCAGCAACAGCAAGAAGAATAACAACAACAACAACAACAACAATAATCACAATAAAAACAACTACTGTAATAATAATAATAATAACAACAACAGCAGCAAAAACAACAACAACAAGGTAGGGGTCAAAAGCAGCGCCCAAGCAGCTGCCTTCAATTAATTTAAGTGCAAAATTTTTCATTTCCAAACAAAAAAAAAACAACGAAAAACAGAAAAAAAAAAAAAACATTAAACAAGCACATGGAATGCCTACCTCATGTCTCAAAGCAACCCCCTTTCAGTTTTCGGCCCAGTTCAGCCATCAAGTGGCGGAGACCAGCCTTGAAATAGTTTGGCATTAAATATATATAGAAGTAAATGAAACGCCTAAAATGTTGACCCCTGGACTCATCCCAACATACACACCATAGTTCATACTGTGCGTCAGTTCATGTTAATCGCCACCACGTGCGAAAGTTGAGACACACTGTCAACTGTCTATCTCTATATATCTACTTATGTGTGTGTGTGTGTGTGTGTGACAGGCACTCCTTGAATTTGGCACGCCAACATTCCGGATTACGTTTTAACGGATTTTATGCCTTGTATCACATTTAATTATACCCTCTACCCATTAAATAACAATTAAAACAAAGCTCAACGCATGTTATATAACACGACTGAAGAACGCACCTTCAACCAACACACACATACACACATACTATATATATATATGGTATAAGTTCTTGTTCTTCAGATATGATAAGGGTAGCGTACATGATGGAGTCTATATGTTTCAATCAGTTAAAATCATAATTATCACCATATCAAAGTTGTTTAGATATGAAATTATATACTATATAAATATACATTCAATTAGCAGAAACGATAATCTATATACTTGTATTATTCAGTATACTATAACATAGAGCTAGGGTATTTCATAGTCAGTCATAAGTTGCATACAAAAATATTTTATATTTGGAACGATGAACGATAAGCGGAATGAGTATAGCTATAGATATTGCCTATTATCATATAAACGGCGATAATAATTAAAATTTATATAACATTTTGATATTTCTTTTGATTTCCAATAAGAAAAGCAACAATCAATAAATTAACTTTCAATCAGTGAGATTGCAGTAAGAAAAATGTTTTAAATTGGTATCCACTTCGATTACTCTTTACTCCTTTTCTCTCGAGAATCTAATGTATATATGATATAGGATATCCTTATGTATTAATTTCTTATCACAAGTTATTATTAGTGTATCCAATCGGTTTCCACCACTTTAGTTGTTGATTTTGTATGCTTCTAGTATTACATGTTGCATGTTGTATATTGCATATAACATGGCATATTGCATGTTGTATGTTATGTTTTTTTTTTTTTGGGCGTGAGAAGTTTCAACTATGGGAAACATATACAGAACATATGGACACAGATGTCAACATATGACGTTTATAATTTTTCTTTAAGTGTAATTTGATTCCTTGTACTTGAACGATAAATGATGCTATGCTTCTTCTTTATCTTTCTCCATACTTTATCTACTGTTTCTCGTCTTATCCTTAAGCTAATTTGAGAATAATATTCAAGTGCTGTAATGTTAGACTAATGTTAAGTTAACATATGTTAGTTATTAACATCATATAGGGATTACTTATGGGAATAGTTAAAATCTATAAATATATCAAAATGTGATTAATTTTATATACACTTTAAATTGCTTTTAATATCTATATGCTTCTTCTTTCCTCTTACATTCGTTACTGTCTTTTTCTGTGATTAAATTGTTTTGCTGTAATTGCAACATGTTCATTAAGTTGTCTTTGGTCGAGCTGTTGAGCTGTTGACTAACTCATCTCAAGGCAATTTTAGTTATGTTTTTGGTTGGTTTCCCGTGTGGTCACTCGCCTGTCACAATTCTCTGAGAGTTGAGCAACAAGTGACAAACGACAAGCGACAAGCTATGACAATCGGAATGTAACGAATTCAATTTAATGTTATACTACATACTATATACTTGTATATATATATGTAATCGTAGTAGGTATACAAAAACATTTTGTATACCTTTTATATACAATTTTGGATTGCCAAATGAACTTGAGCCAAATAAGTGTCAAATATAAAGTTCAAACTTAACAAAGGAACAAACTAAAAAAAAAAAAAAAAAAAAAACAATCAACAAATCAGTTGACTTTTTTTATACTCTTTCTTTAGAAAAGATTTTTATGAACATTTTCACTTAAGAATTTACTTCTTAATAGCCTGAAATCTCTGGACTCTGGACTCTAGACTCTACCCTTTAGATACTAAACTCTAGAACTAATAGTCTAATGTTTTAAGCTTGAAAAAAAAAAAAAAACAAGAAAGAAGGAGAAAAACTTTAACAAATAAACGAAACCCTATTAAAATATATATTTTGTGGCTTTTTATCTAGAGACAAAAGAAAAATTGAGTCACAAATAAATAAATAGTAGTCGCTGCCAGCGACATTCCCAAATGGAAATGAAAATGCAAACTTGTAGCTTGTAGCTCGTCAGGCGTAGCCGTACCCAGATTCGTCGTCGTAGTCGTAGTCGGAGTCCGAGTTTGAGCAATCAATCAAAAGGCACCCGGAATCAACGACAAAAACAAAACAAGTTTTTCCTTTACTTTTTCTTTTTTTTTCTCTCTCTCTTTTTTTGTGTTTATACAACAAAAAAAAAAAAAAAAATTATACGTTTTAGGGGCAGTTAAATGGACACGGCTATGGGGCAGACAGAGAAGACAGGGAAGACAGGGAAGAACAGACCGGTGTGCTGCAGACAGTCTGTGTATGTGTGTGCTTGTATGTGAGTTAATTCTGACTGTGTGTGTGTGTGTGGCAAGTAATGTGCTGGCAGTTGACCTTACAACATGCACCATGGTTGCATGCATCGTTGCTCGGCACCCCACACGAAATGAAACCAAACGAATCAAACAGTTGACCAAAAGAACTCAAATCTAAATTTGACTAACATAAGCGAATAGAATTGAAACGGACTCTATTTTAGAGAAATTCCTCTACAACGTTTTTTTCTCTCTCTTTCTATTTTTTTTTTTTTTTTTTTTTGCATAAAATTGCACGTTTCTTGGCAACGCCCGGAAATCTGTTAGTCTGGCCGTCAACTATGTGCAGTGAATATAGCCAAAAAAAAATAGTTTTTACTATAGTTGTATGCAAAATACAATACAATACAATACAATACATATATACATATATATACATATATATATATATATATATATATGTATATATATATATATTAAGAGTTACCCCAAGTGGCAGCAGTAGCTGCTACACCGAATCAGGCACCTGCACAAAGAAAACAAAATGTTTATTTTATGGCATGATTTAGTTGTATTCGACTTCCTGCTTAGCAAAGCAGCTATTATAACTGGATAGTTATTGTATCCACTTTTGGTAGGGTATAAGCTATAAGAAGACAAACAGACGAAAGTTTTAATATATAATTTTATAAATTTTACATCTCTTAATAAAGATATATTCAACGATACTCTTTCCCTCATTTTCATTATCTTTATAACTAATTTTGTTAAAATACAAAATTAATAATAATAATAATAATATGTAATAAAAATATATGTAGAGAGCATCTGTTAGTGGTATAAACTTTGAAACGTTATCATACACGTAATGATTGTCTTGGCAGCAACTTCCCGTTCTACTATGATGCGACATCAGATGACGAGACTGACTGAATCTCAATTTGAGACTAAGACTGAGACTGAGACTGAGACTATGGGACGGACAGATACTTCCTTCTGTTTAGTTATTCAAGTCATGACTTGCTTTATGCTTCGCATTTTGTTTCATTTTTATTTTATTTTATTTTTCATTTTTTTCTTTTTTTGTCAAGGCAAGTTTCAGTTTAGTTAACTCAATGATTTGGCAGGTTTCCGTATGATGATAATGATGTACAAGATGTTGATGATGATGTCGTTCTTGAGGTGAGGCAAGAGCATAATATACAGGTGCGACAAATGTTAAGAATATTATAGAGTTTAATAGAACAGTTTCTTGATTACTTTTATAGATTTTAGTTTCGAAAGTTTAGCGGCAGTTAATACTCTTCTTTTTACACTCTATCTAATTCTTTCTCTCTGTTTGGGTGTGTGTTGCAAATAGATATTTCAAGTTCCGTTATATATTTAAAGAAAATATTCGTACTGAAAGATAAGCGAAATAAGAAAAAAATTCAGTTGAATATAATTTGTTTCAACCGCAATCAAAAATTGTAAAAAACTTTTGCGAAGCATTTGAAAAGAGAGAAAAAAAAAACTCAATTGAAAACTCTTTCCGAGCTAAGAGAGTGGAACAATCAGGACAAATCAAAAGTTTTCGCTTCGAAAGCCCCCAAAAAGAATTTCAATTCTGAGCTTCTTCTCATGTGAACCAGATGCAGATAAATAAAGGGAAAAAGAGAGTGTCAAAAGTATAACAAAGGATTTCAGCAAAAAAAAAAAAAAAAAAAAAAAAAAAGGAAGGAAGGAAATAAAATTGTATTTCACAAAGGCAAAAAGAAAAATAAAAAATAAATAAAGAATAAACACGTATTAAATAAATATTTTATCAAAAATATATTATGTACTTTTTTCATGCTTCTTCTTTCTTTGCTTATGCAAATGAAAGCGACACAAAGAAAAGCAAACTTCCTGAACAAGGGAAGGTCTGTAAACGAAATTTGTTTGAATAAAAAAAAAAATAATAATAATCATAATAATAAATATTGTGAATGAATAAAAATAAATATAAACATGTTGCAAATAAATCTAATCTAATATATAATAGTACAGTTTATACAAGGTGTGTGTATGGTAGGTTTCACTGTAATTGAAATATTCAAGAAAATGCTTTAAGTGAACTTTGGAGCAACTCTTTCGAGAGACTTTGGATTTTAATCAGGTTTGCATATCAGATGGCAAGAAGAAGCATGAACCACAACAATAAGTGGCTAATAGATGGAGGGAACAGCTCGTGTCTGTCCCAATATAAAGTAATGATAAACTTGCCACCCAACCACCAATTCAATGCACCTATATTCCACCTTCATGCTACTACTGCTCCTATTCATTGTCTTCCTTACCGTCGTGGATAGTGGGAATATCATTTATATATATTTATTTTTGGGCAGCAAGAGAGGCAGCAGAGCGCAGCGATGCCTGTAATTTGATGTCTGGACGTGCCACCACATTCACATGGAGACACAGCTGAGCCGCAATCATACTAAGCGTCGGAGTTGGAGTCGGAGTTAAAGTCACAAGCATTGGGCAGTCAGCCAAACAAGGGGTTGGGTGAGGGTGGAGGTTGCATAATAAATTGCAAACTGTAATTCAGCTGCAACAGGAAGTTCTATACCAAAATACACTTACACTCACACATTGAGAACCTTTCAACAATTGGTTGTGTTTTCCGGATGCGGATGGGAATCTGAATCATCTGAATGTGCAGCTGTATATGCACAGAAGGAGAAGGAGTATGAGATGGAGATGTAGATGGATATGTAGATGGAAATGAAAATGAAAATGAAAATGGAAATGGAGATAGAGTTAGAGTTAGAGATGGCGATGGATATGCATGAGCAGCTCTTAAGTTGGTATTGCCAAAAGTAGTTGAAAGTAATAGATACACTATGATAGATACAAATGTATCTATTGGATACATCAAGTAATTTTCAAAAAGAAAAAGCGTTTTTCTTTATGGTTAGAGAAAGTTCAATTGGTACAACAAGTTGACAAACTAACAATAAATTTACAACTGCAATTGCTGTTACAGTTGAATAATCGACTAATCATATAATTCCATATAAGATTTGGACTTTTTTCCGATTGAGGAAAAGCGCTTACATTATTTTTGTAGTTTTACCAACACCATCGCTTACCTCAGTTTCACCCCCACCCTACTTCATAAACTTTTTATCAGTTAAAAATTTGGTGCCCAGGTGTGGCAAACCTTTTAAACATCTTATAAAGAAAACAATCTGTGGCGGCTGCCGTAGATACATCTATGCGACAGCAACAGCAACAGCAACAGCAACAGCAACAGCAACAGCAGCACCAGCAGCAGCAAAATCAACAGCAACAATCGTAGCTACACTTGGCTACAGCTGCAATTTGCGCAACTTTTTGGACTCCATAAAAAGCAGCTGTGCAATGCGATACACTGAGAATTTTCGGTTGTAAGTTTATTTAAATCTATTTTCGTTTGGGACACTGTTCGATATCTGTTTGTTGTTTTGTTTATTTATTTGTTTTATTTGAATTTTGGAAAAACTTACAAGAACAACAATAAAGAAAAACAAATACGAAAAACTCGTTAATATTATAATGTCCGACACAATGCACAGATACCACCTTCACCCCTCTTTTGTCTCTTCTAAAGTATATAGGTATATACCCCGATTTGAACCCTATATAGGACAGACTTTAATATAAATGTGATGCGTTCCTATCTGTGAACTGTCTAATGCTCTCATCTGACAAAAGCTTGCTGAATATTGCCAGCTCACAATCAGTTGACGGGTCGTGTTATCAACAGACATGTGCAGTGCACAGTGCCTGCTAAAAGCATATAACCACCACCACCATCACCACCACCATCACCTCAAGAATAACAACTGCTGCTGCTGCTACTACTGCTGTTGATGTTGATGTTGATGTTGCTGTTGGTGTTGCTTTTGTTACTTTCAAATGGCAACGAACTCTGAGACTCTGAGGCGCAGTCAACTTCAAGTTGGAGAAAAATTAATTTGAATGCAACTAATGAACTGTAAATTTTCAATTGCAGCTGCAGCTGCATAATCCACAAAGCGTTATGAGTACCGCCGTAGCCGTAGCCGCAGCAGCAGCAGCAATAGCAACAGCAACAGCAGCCACAGTCAAAGCCACAGAGCTATAGACACAGCCGCTGGCGCTGACTCTGACAAGAAGCGGCATGCAACCGAATGGGGCAAGGCCAGTGAACAGAGAACGAATAATGAACAAACGAGCGAATGGCCGCATTCTCAGCATATTTCTAGTGGCACGTTAAGAAAAGAATGAATTAAAAGAGACCCCAACAAATCTTTTTTCATGCCACAAAGATACCCTATAAGCAAATCATATAAAAATTCTTCAAACTTGTCAGGAAATAAAAGGTCAAATCGGTTAGCTAAAGATACAGATAAACTCTAGCAATTCAGTACAGCAATTACACGATTATATATATATATACATATATAGAAAATATTTATATATATATCATCATTTAATAGGCTGTATTCGAGCAGCTTATACCCTGTCTAAGCTCATTTCAATTGTTTACAGAGTAGAAAAAAAATGAAAGGGGTTTCCAGGGGTGCGGGATGGAGCAGAACTTAGCTGATGCTGCGCTAATTTTCTGTAAAATTTTCTTTTGCTATTCGGTAAAAAAAAAAAAACAACAATAAGAATAAGAAGAAGAAACAGAATATGAAGAAGAAGATAAATTGTTGAAAAACTCCACATGCCGCAATAAATTAGAAAATTCTTCTCTGACGATGCTAAAGCTAATGCTGATGCTGCTGCTGTTGCTGCTGTTGCTGCTGCTGCAGATGATGATTATGATTATGATGATGATAATAATGATTATGATTTGATGATGATTAGTAGGCAAAAGTACAAATAATTTTATGCTCCAAAGCATACAAAACAAACAGAGAACAAACACAAGAAATGATGATTATTTCATGTTCTACATAACTTGACTGGAAAACTGTGGCTTTTCTTTTTCCTTTTGGCAGCAACAGCAATAGCAATTGAAGCAGCACCATCAGCAGCAGAAGCAACAACAGCAGCAGCAGCAGCTGGTGCGGATCTGTCCACGATGCATTCACTCCACATCAGAACACATCACACCCCTGCCGGCTTGGTCTATAATCCCATATACATATGTTTACTGCCAAGACGTCATTCATATATGCATATGCATATGCATAAGCATTTCTCTCACTCTCTGTCTATCTATTTCTCTTCTACTTCATACACACCAGCATATATATATATATATATATATATATGTATATTTGTCTTCTTCTAGTATTTCTTTATCTGGCACAAGTTCTTTTAGGGTTTCAGTCTTCATATTTTATTTTATATTTCTTTCTTTTTTCCTTCTTATATTTTCCCGCAGCGCCAACTTTATGAAATTTATGCCATTAACTGGGACATACCACAGAAGTTTCTGCCTCCTTCCCTCTTTCTCTCTCCATCTCTCTATACTGAACAACTCTCCTCTAGTGACTCTAATTGGTCACTCTACTCACTCTATATACACTCTATACACTAATACTCTACACTTCTTACTGACTAAATCTACTGTCATTACAAATTCCACACAGCGTGGGCTGCACTTTTGGTATGTCATCACGGCGACTGCCTCCGTTACTATCGTTGCTGCTGTTGCTGTTGCTGCTGCTGTTGCTGTTGTTGTTGTTGTTGATATTGTTGTGTTTTTGATGCTGTCTTCTGTTGCGCCTTTTATGGTTGCAAGTGGCAGGCGACAGGCGGTGGCAGTTGAATGCTAAATTGCTTTTGATTGTTCTTAAATAGTTAAAACAATAACAATATACGTATAACAAAAATAAAAAATGAAAAATAAAAATAAAAATAATAATAATAAATAAATAAAACTACAAATAAAAATGTCAGCCGCCTCCAATGGAATTTTCATTTGGCATTTCAAAACAACAAAAAAAAAAAAAAAGAAAAAAAAACCAATTGAACAACAAATTCCATATATGAAGACAATCAAGAAGCTATCAATGATCTTAGCTCCTATTAACATATCTCTGTTAAGGCACTGTTAAATGTACTTTGCATACTTTGCAGTAACTTAACATACTGTTAACATATAAAATTTGAACTAAGAAACCAAAGCAAATAATATACAATATAATATTAATTAGAAATAATATAAACATTTAATAACATTTTATTTTTAAGTATTTATTTTAGGTATTTATTTTGTGGCAAGTAACAAATTTTCATTGTGTGTACCAAGTTAAGTTTGATAAAGTGAAAAGGAGCCTAGATGCTTAATGCTCAATTTAGATGCAGTTACAATTCCCCTTTAGCTTTTCAGCAATTTTTTCACTGTGCTCTAGCCATATTATTTTTCGCCTCTCTCTCTCTCTTTTGAGAGCAAACATTAACGTCATATGCATGCGATTTATTTAAATAATTGAAAGCTACACACACAGTCACACAGTAGGACTACAGATACATATACAAATATACATATATACAAATATATATATATATATATGTATGTATATATATGGATACAATTGCAGACACAGATACAGAGATATAGAGATACTGGAAAGAGGCAGCCAGCCACTGTTTGCGCACAAATAAACTTCCTCTAAATTAATAAATTCGCATTTCATTAAAAGGCGTGCAAAGGGCGGGCGGTAGAGTGCGGAGGGTTGGATAAGGGAGATATGACATGGGCTAAGGATGCGCAGCGCCCAATCTCCTACAGTGCGCGATGAGCATTGGGCGTGGCTGCCCATAATAAATGGCAGAAAATGTTGAAACAGTTTTCAGTTGGAGCTGCTTAACTCAATTGAGTAAAGATGAAGGTGGAGATGGAAGCAGCTATGGCTGTGAAAATGAATACGGAATTGGTGTAAAAGAAGCAGAAGGATAAAAAGGAGTGTAACGAGAATAAGCAGTGAAAAGTTGTTACACAAAGAGCGTGCCATAAAATGCAAATGTATAAAGGCAAACAACAAACAGAGTTTGAAATTATGAAGTGGCTCTCTCTCTCTCTCACTCTGTCTGTGTTGATGCTTCAGAATGGATACAGTTACTGGGAGGATACTGTGGTCTCTCACTGTATATTCAGTTATGCAGTTACAAGTTTTTACTGTACAGGTTTCAAGCATCTTCTATACAACAAATTAATGATCAATTGATTGGCCAATCACCCAAACCAACTGTGGTCTATACCAACTTCATGTTGGCCATAAAACGAGGGGTAACTAATTAGCATCTGGCAGCTGCATTACAGCAACAATAAAAATAGCAATTTAAACCTAGTGCCGATTTGTTTTTAATGTTGAATAACTGTAAATCAACAAACACAATCTACAAAAACACAAGCACACCAATACACCAATACATCTATACACCTATACACCAATACACCAATACAACAATACAACAACTTTAAAAACGCGCACACAAATGCCAGAGAAATATGTGAAATATTCGACCCAGCGGCACAAATATTTTTCAACACTTTCTCGCTGCGTGTTGTTAGGTCACATCACAGGTAAATAGCAAAATGAGTTGTTGCTGTTGCTGTTGTTGTTGTTGTTGCTGCTGCTGCTACAGTTTCAAATATGTAAATGAATCATTGAATGAATGACCAAATGAATTAATGAATGAATGGTTTAAAATTTACACAACAATTCCAAAACGCAACTAAGCAGCGGATATGATGAAGTCACCAAATCACTTGCAGAAAGACACACAAACCGACAGACAGACAGACAGACAGACAGAGACAGAAACAGACAGACAGACGAGAAAACTATGCAGTTTCCTACCAGTTGAAGCTTCAATCTCGTTAAACTTATCTAGCCAAACAAGTGGAGTAGCAATTGAATAGAGAATGAGAGAGGATAACAAAAAATATATATATATTATATATATATATAATAAGGGGTATTAGGGAAGGTGGGGAAATAACTGAACTGGATCCACTGGACTGGATTGAACTGAACTGGACTGGACAGCATCCGCAATTCTCTTTCAATTTGGCTTTCGCCACGCGACAAACAAAAATTTAAAAAAAGAAAAAAAAAATTGGAAAAGTTGGGAAAACTATGTGATGGAAAAAAAATCTGGTTTCAACATTTTCATTGCCAGTTAACAGCTAATTCGTACTTGATTGAAATCGGAAAAGGTTTTTTTCTTTTTCATATTTTTTTTTAAATTTTGTTCTTTTTTTTCTCATTATTTTTCTGATTAAATGTGTGCAAAATTTAAATGCGGAAAATTTTGTAAATTTGAAAGAAAATATTTCTTCCAGATGTTTAAGAAAGAACTTAAAATAACAAATTAGCTAAGCTTATTTAAATATTCAAAGAACAATTTGTACTTGTTGCCGACTATGTAATACCCTGCCATCAGTTATTAAAGAGAAGGATAAATTTATAAAAATATATAATGAAAACATTTTAAGATTAAGAGATAAAGTTTAAAGGTTAACTGTAACCTATTTAACATAAACATTTATATAGAGTATAAAGCAGTTACTAGTATATAGACTAGTGACTATAACAAGTTTTCTTTTAACATCTTTTGTATAAAACATAGTAGTAGTAGTAAAATGTTCCGTTGCAATTTCAATGGCAAACAAAAATTGCGACACGCTTAGCTGGCGTATCAAATTTCTTATTGAAAGTCAACCTGTGTGTGTGTGTGTGTGTGTGTGGATCTTGAGCTGTATAAGTGTATGCATTTAGTTGTATCTGTATCTAAATCTAACAATATAACAATATAAGTATCTTAAGTTAAATATATACACGTGTGCTTGTAGCTTTATCTAAATTTTATAGTTTTATATAGAAGTGCACTTAGTTATCTTTAGATGCACCTCTATGCAGATATATTAACTGAAGGTGAGTTTTGTTAACATTATTATGATGCTTAATAAAAGGATGATTTGATTAAGATACAGAATGTGATATATAATTTTATCATAATTCGTATCATTATATAAAAATCTTTGAATCTTATATTGTACAATTTGTATGTGTATAGAGTATAGGTGAGCTTCGATGAAACATTCCATTAGATTTGCGGTTTGATTGAATGATAAACCGCAAGTAAACTGAATGAATGCTACGATATCTATTAGATACATAACATAAACACAACGCAGTTTTTAAGATACTTGTTAAAAAAAGTAAAAAAAAGATACATTCGACAGAGACACGATGCCAAGTGATGCAAAATTCTACGTAACACGTTGGCTTGTTGTATAATATGAAGGTCAACTAGAGAGACGCTGGAGAACTGGAACTGGTTAGTTGTTGCCTCTTTGCTCTTGGTTGTTAGCTGTTAGTGTATTGTATCTAGTAGAAATCAAGTTGAATAACTTTTCAATACCTAGGCGTATCTATTGCTGTGCAAAATGTTGGCAAGGGAACGCAGAGGGATCAACTATATATATATATATAGATAGAGAGAGAGAGAGAGAGAGAGAGAGAGTGCGAGCAGCGGGGTAAGAGAAATAGTTTTGCTTCAATGGTTAAAGATCGAGTCTATCTGCATTTGAATGGAAAGCCTTAGATTGATTAACTGCATTCAATGGAAATTCTACACGATTGTGTGCTAATTGAATATAACTTTAACTAGAAATAATCCATGTTTTATATACTATATATATATATATATATATATATATATATATTCATTAGTATTACCGTTAGCTTATGTATCGCCTATGTATCATGTTAATACATTTCCTGTGAAGTATTATTGATGCGCAACTTAACTGTTTGAGGCGAGTCTTACTAAAGTATCCTACAGCTACACACTTCACACTTGTATCTCTCTCAGCGTGTGTTGTTTAGAAAATCAGATTAAAAGATACTCGTAGCGTTATTAGCTGGACATTCAAGTGGTTTGTCGTGTTTAAATTACCAGATGATTGATCGTTGCACCTGGCAAGGCTTGAAGGCCTGAATAACTGAATAACTGAACAACATACATCAGAAGAAAAAAAGAAAAAAATGCACATCCATCAGAGACATAAAGCAAAACAGATACATTAATGTATTTGGACTGCTCGCACAGTTCAACTGCCTCGCCAATTGGTTGCAAGGTGAGCAACTATTCCATGTTATATTGTATACATATATATATTTTTTTTCATTTTCATTTATTTAACTTTAAGTCGTTCTAAACCAGATCAAACAGATCACAAATCAGAGATAACTTTACTTAAGCTATTTCAATTTTGCAACTTAGGCAAAAAAAAAAAAAAAAGTAGAACGACTGTCCTCATTTATTATAGAACCTAGAAATGATACCAATTCCACATAGATAAAAAATACTAGTGGATATTTTGGCTTTTGTTTTTAAAAGCTGACATACTTCTTGGCCCAATCGCTCAATTATAACTGAACCCTTTAAAGCCATCCTCTGTTCTCTTATGGACGAATCCCAACTACATTTCGAGATATATACATATGACTCTAGCCCTAGGTACTAGTAGGCGAAATTCAAAATCCTGAAATCAAAGCAACCCACATTTAACATGGATTGATATAGTAAAATTTTCATACAGATTTATTCATTCTCACACTTCACCTCATACCATACACATATAATTCTAAAACCAAAAAAAAACTTAAAAAGTTTCTATAAAATTTTAAAAATTAAAAACAGCTTTTTCAAATAAGTGTCAAAAATTAAAAAAAAAAACAACAATCAACATAAAGTAAAGAACTCAAGACGATAAAAGGAACTAGAAAAGATAGAAGCTGAGTATATAACAGCCGATCTTAGAACGTAGGCGTGGCTGATCTCAGCAACTATTTGAAAAGGTAAAAAATATTGTTATTGTAATATACTTTTATTTAATTATGTTTCTCTTTCTTTTCTATACCTTTTCTTTTATAGAAAATATATATATATTGATGGTGATTGACAATATAACACAACCTAAAAATGTGGAAATAACGACGATGGAAAGCGACAAAAAAATATAAAAACTACAAAATTAAAAACATCATAAAATATAAAAACTACAAACTTAAAAAAATCACAAAATGGAAAATCGATATATAATATCGATACACAAAAAAAGTATAAAAAGCAGATGCCAATTAAATGCAAATGCAGATAAACTATTTCAATATAAATATCAGTTATCTAATTCAACGACAGAGAAAAACTAAACTAAACTAAACTAAACTAACTAACTGTAAAAAAATTTAAAAATAATAAAATAACCCAAAAAAAATAATTGAATTCAGTTTATTTATTTAGTGTTTTTTCAGTAAATGGAATTATATATATATATAATCCCAGTCAGAATTATAAGATATAACGCAAGAACTGGATATCTGCCGGCCTTTCCGCACACTTTTCTGTGTCCATTTGGCAACGCGAGGCAACTTTCACTTTTAACTTTGGGGGAATTATATAAAATGTCAGCTTAGTTTTACTTTATATTTTTTATTTATTAATATAACAAGTAGATTTATCTATGTTCAATTTAAATTGATTGGTAAAAATTAAAAACAATTCCCAACAAAATAAGTGCAGATGAGATAAATATTAAACAAAGATTTTACAGATACATATTGTATCTCGTAGTTAGCATCAGGCACTAGCAGAGCAATAAACATGAGGTCAATAGCTTTAGCTATCTCTGTGTGGGTGTGTGGAGTATTTAGGGTGTATGTGAGGGGATTTCATTGAATGATTATTAGCTCCAAGACCAACTGGGAGAAAGGAGATTTAATGTAAATTGAAATAACATTTAAAAGCCATCTAATGACTGACATAACAAAAAACTTTACTGTTAAATCTATTAGTCTTCTATTCGTTTTCCCACGCCTTTCCATACACATACTATTACAACAGACAGATGGATACAAATGCAGCTGAAAATTGAAATCCATTATGAAGTGCTGCAAAGTGAACACAATGTAAACATTAAATTTAAACTGTTCGACTGTTTGTCACAAATGATTGTGAAACCCTTAATTAGTGGCAGATGACTAATAAGCGGTGATTGCGACAGATACAGATTGTACAGATACAGATACTTTTTTAGTTATAGTTCGTAATAACGATAACAATAATAATAATAATAATAATAATAATAGTAATAATACATAGACCATGGCTGCTTTTGCAGCTTTATTTTTTTATATATATTTTTTACTTCACCAACTTTCAGGCGAAAGTTAAATATATGTTATACAACAAACTATATGTGCATGTGTGTCTCTGTGTGTGTTTGTGTGTGTATTTTGTGCGTTGGGGGAGTAAATCTCAACCTTTTTCATTCAATCTCTTGCACAAATATTCATTTTAATTGCATTTTAAATGCATTCCTTAATACTTTATTATAAGCACTACTACAGACTGTTACAGACTGTAGATAATTCGTTGAATGATGAAAGTTGTCAGAGGTCGCATAAGACTGTGGCATGTTGATGAGAGTTTGGGGCTCACGAATGGAACTTTTGGGGAGTGGAGAGCGCGCATTGGCGCAGAAAAACAAAAAAAAAAAAAACAAAATATAAAAATAAAACAAAAAAATAAAACGGTAATGAAAAAAAAAAAAAAGAAAACGATCAGATGTTAGTGAAAATCTCATATAAGAAGAGCATATGAAAACTGATTGTGGGAAAAGCGTGACTTAACAATTATTATAATTTTCAAGTTTTATTAGGCGTATAAACCATCAAAATTTAGCCACAAAATATATAACTGATGTATCTGTATAAAATCAATGACATGCCAAAAATGAAACAAGTCTCCATTATAAAGTTATAAACTTAACATTTAAATTCATTTCATTAACATTAGTACATTAACAGAGTACATTATAAACCGTAACCATTGTTGCGTCAATTAAAAGTATTTTAACTGTATCTTAGATATGTTTTGATATATTATTAAAAGCTGTTTAATTTACAAACTCTTTCTACTTTCGGTTAAACTGCCTCGAGAGCACATTCAACCCTATTGGGTGATTATGAAATTATGCATATATCATCAAAAAAAACAAGTTAAGATCCAGTTGAAAGTCCAAAAAGTCCAAAAAGTCCAACTTAACAATATAATTTAGTGGAATACAGTAAGGCTTGTAACACGACGCACCTTTCTGGTATTATGTTTAATGTGGGTCTAAACAAATTTTTATTGTGTTATGTTTAAATTTTCGGTAAAATTTAATTTAAATGTTAAAAAAAAAAAAAAAAAAATTTTTTTCAATGCCAACAAAGGCAACGCTTGATTTGCTAGAGAATTTTTCTATATATATATACAGACAACATATGATTTACAATTTATATATATATACTATGTTTATAGGAATAATCATACATACATATTTATATACTTATGTGTTGTTGCTGTGGTTAACTACGATGGCGTCACATTGTTCCATAATATGAATAATATTATGAGTTTCTATATAAAGAGAAAAAAATAATGTACGCCCCACTGAGATTCACAATTTATGTGAACCAGATCGTATATATATATATATAAATATATATATATATATATATATATATTTGTATATGTAAAATGAATGAACCCAACCGGACGGAAATTGCAGTTTCATATAACAAGGAAAAGAGCAACAACTTGAGAAAATTTTCTCTACTTCTTGTTCTTTAATATAATGTATATAAATCTGTATATATATATGTATAGGTATATATATATATATATATACGATATATAATACAAGCATGCATATAAATATTTAGTAATTTACAGGCACATAGAAAGTGAGAAAGAGGTAGAGAGGGAAAGAAATGTGTGGAATGTTTGGTGTTCGTAAAGCAAATTGAATATAATTTGCGCCTTTTCAATGGACTTTGTCACGATGAAAATATATATAATGGAATTGAGTGAAATGCCTTATCAGCGCAGCTCAGAGACTGAAGGGGCATATCAGGCACTTCCCATGTATAAATATATATATAAATATATATTTATGGCACATATGGTTATACTTATATTAAATTATGGCAAAACGAATGCAAATATGCATGAGAAATCTTTTGAGATATACACTCAGAGAATATTCAGAACAAGTCGAGAGAAATGTTGCGTATCAATACAAAACTATATATATATATGTATATATATACTTTACACATATGTAAAGTAATTGGTGATAAATACAAACTGATGTATCAAGCTTAAATATTATAATAATACATATATATAGAGTTTGTTTGTGTATAAAAAAAGCAAGAAAAGAATTTAGATTTGATATGCGTGGAATTTTAATGAGTGTAAAAATGATTATTAATGCCACAGCTTAAATCTGAATAGCGCCTTCTACGACTATTCTCATTTTATGTATTTGGGTTGATTTTTTTTTTTCCAAATTTTTGAAATCAAAGCAACCCACATTTAACATGGATTGATATAGTAAAATTTTCATACAGATTTATTCATTCTCACACTTCACCTCATACCATACACATATAATTCTAAAACCAAAAAAAAACTTAAAAAATTTGTATAAAATTTTAAAAATTAAAAACAGCTTTTTCAAATAAGTGTCAAAAATTAAAAAAAAAACAACAATCAACATAAAGTAAAGAACTCAAGACGATAAAAGGAACTAGAAAAGATAGAAGCTGAGTATATAACAGCCGATCTTAGAACGTAGGCGTGGCTGATCTCAGCAACTATTTAAAAAGGTAAAAAATATTGTTATTGTAATATACTTTTATTTAATTATGTTTCTCTTCCTTTTCTATACCTTTTCTTATATAGAAAATATATATATATTGATGGTGATTGACAATATAACACAACCTAAAAATGTGGAAATAACGACGATGGAAAGCGACAAAAAAATATAAAAACTACAAACTTAAAAACATCATAAAATATAAAAACTACAAACTTAAAAAAATCACAAAATGGAAAATCGATATATAATATCGATACCCAAAAAAAGTATAAAAAGCAGATGCCAATTAAATGCAAATGCAGATAAACTATTTCAATATAAATATCAGTTATCTAATTCAACGACAGAGAAAAACTAAACTAAACTAAACTAAACTAACTAACTGTAAAAAAATTTAAAAATAATAAAATAACCCAAAAAAAAATAATTGAATTCAGTTTATTTATTTAGTGTTTTTTCAGTAAATGGAATTATATATATATAATCCCAGTCAGAATAACGCAAGAACTGGATATCTGCCTGCCTTTCCGCACACTTTTCTGTGTCCATTTGGCAGGCACCTTGCGACGCGAGGCAACTTTCACTTTTAACTTTGGGGGAATTATATAAAATGTCAGCTTAGTTTTACTTTATATTTTTTGATTTATTAAAACTAATTGATTTACCTGTGTATTAACTATTGGTAAAAATTTAAAAAGATTCCCAACAATTAACAAAATAAGTGAAGATGAAATGAATATGAAATACATTTTGTATCGGATCACAGACAAATTTGTTCATCGATTCCCTTAAAAATATTTGTAGTTTTTTTATTTTCTGAATACAATGGAAATCGCTTGTATTATTGCGCCAGAAAAGAGCTTCCTACAGAGATATTTGTTTTCCCCATTCTTATTGCTCATTTTTATCGCCTCATAAACAATATTTTACTCAGACTGACTGATTGACAAACTGAGGCATTGACTGACTGATTGCTTTTTTTGGGTGCAACATCATCAGCAACAATTAACGCAGGAATTTGGTAATGGGCAGTTCTCTCAGAGATTCGTTCCAGCTGAATTGCAGATGAATCGGCCCATTGACCGTGTTATGTTATGTTTTGAGATGTTTACAATACGGGTCATATAAATAATGGCAACAAAGTGTGATCTTTTCAAGAAAAAAAAAAAAAAAAACAGGAAATTAAGATAAAATTTGTATATACGATAAAACAGAAACGAATGAACGAGTAACTAAAGCAAGTTACGACCACAATTTAATCATCCATTGGCAACAATTATCAATAAGCGAATACTAAATATAGTTTGAAGTAAGAAGCAGCATTAAGTAATGATCAACAAACAGCAGGATTTAAGTAACGATTAATATATGATTATTATTATAATTATTATTATTATTGTTGTTTTTTTTTAAGGGTTAACAATAAACTCTTAGCCTACTATAAATTTGGAGAACAACAGCTACTAGGCTTTCGGCTCCGATGAATATAAACAGAGTAAACTAGCAAAAATCAATCAATAAGTTCGATGAAGTGTCGATTAATAAATATTAAATATGCCAGTAAAATGAAGCAATTGACAAATATCGAGCATATGCAGCTGGTCCAGCTGTTAGGTATCCAGCGTCTATGTTGCCATCAATAATTGACGAAGTGGCGGATCGTTTCATACAGTCAAAACTGTTGCCTAGTGCAAACATATTTATATCTGTACAATTGAATAATAATGGGTATGAATGAACTATCAAAACAACAGGCTCAACACCCTACGCACAACCACCTTATTCTCATTATATGAATGGCTACCAACATCTACAAAATTATCATCATCAGAAATATCTGCAGTTTAACCATAATGTACAGTGGTTAGCATATTGGGCGCATAGTGGTTTGCATATAAGCAAACAGATAGTTTGCAATGTTGTGTTGGGTAATTACTATCAGCAGTTGCAGCAGCAGGTACAAACAATGCAACAGCACACACAGCAAACTCAACTGAAGTTTCTACGTCATTCACATTTGAATAATTCATTTTAACAAATTGCACAACAGCTCCAAAAGCAACAGCAATATTTCCCATTATCAACATCAATAAAAAAAAACAGCAACAACAGCAACAGCAGCACCAACAAACATCAACCTCATCAGCTTTAGCACAATTTGATCTGCCCCCCAAACTCATTGGAACACCTTTCTACTGTAATACTTAATACCCAAACCAGGTATGTAAAGCTATGTATAATTGTATTAATTATCCTTCATTTATTTTTGCATAAATTGAAAGAAATTATTTAAAGTTTATTGACAAATTGTTAAAATTCGATTTTTGGTTTACCTTTTAAAATTCAAAATGCTAAAAGCAGAATAAAAATATTTCAGATGTTTTAAAGAACGTTTCTTTAAAGAATGGAGAATAATAATTATATGCGTTATTTCTATAAATTATCTCCAAATTGTATAATCTACTGCGTGGAGGCAATGATCCTCGTATTCAGGTCTTTGTTCTATATATATATGTCCATTTAAGGAGCTTTTATTCTGTGAGATCTTGAAAATTTGCACTGATTGTCAACAATATATGAAATATGCAATAGAGTGATTGGGATAAAAGGGTTTCAATGCATTGGGTGTAGAAGATAATAATGATGCGTTTCGCTAAGTCAACGGCCATCACTTTTAAGTGTTGAATCTGTGTTTTATAAAGCAGATGGTGGAGAGCTAATAGCCAAAGAAAGTTATTTTATTAATGGTGAAGATGACGCTGTTGGTAGCGATGGTGATGATTATGATGTAAGACATAATAATTTGGAGCTATATTCAAAAAACTGAAAGTGCCTATAAGGACTTCTGCAAACAAGTTTTTTTTTGTATGTAGAAAAGAAGATAAAACACAAAAAAATAGATTATGCTACGATCAGAGTAAACATCCAATGAAAATCAATAAGTAAAATGATTTGATCAAGGGTATATAGTATAAATCAATCAATAACTAACAGTAAAACTAGAGCGATGATTAGTGCGCAATGAGTAGAGGTTAATGAGTAACAAAAAAAAACGAGAAAAATATTGCAAGTTCGAGATGCGAGACACAAATTTCATAAGTAAAATACAATCTTTAACTGTTTGATTGCAACATCGCTTAATAGTTGTATTTGGTAGCTGCCGTCTGACGTTTATGGAGACGAGGTAAAGTAGTGGGAAGCGGATGGTGTGGGGACGTGGGGCGTGTTAAGCGGTATCTTTTGATCGGGAGCAACGCAACTAGTTGGACGATTTCAGTTCGGTTCAGTTCAGTTTCAGTTTGTCAATAAATTATTTATCAATTTCAATTTCCGCTACACAAAGAAACAATAACTAAAGTGAATGCCAAATTGGTTGGCATATTTTTTTGATTTAATTTTTTTCTCTCTATTTCAAAATTTGTTTTGTTTTTGTTTTTGATTTTTTTTACAAAAGTTGAAATCGTATTGAGTATTGCAAATCAGGCAAAAGCCTGAAAGAGACAGGTTATAAACACTCTTAGCCCTCATTAAAATGCTCTCTAGTGTCGGATATCATTAGTTGAAATTCCAAACTGGTTCGCTGCCTGTTTTTATGGCTTTAACTCGTACTTTTAGTAGCTTTTCAGCTTTAGGCAACAAGCAAAATTTTCCAGCTTTGTGGTTATCGGTTTGTCTGTATGAGAGTCTGTCGCATCGCATGATTGACACATTGTATGGTATCTAGTTAAGCAATGTATTTAACAGGTGCAAGTGTGGGCCTTTGCAGTGCAGACTTAAAGGTTTCCAATATGTAATAAACATTTAAAATCAACACCTAAAAACAGTAGTTTTAAAAAAAACTCAGTTAAAGTACTACCAATACCAAAAAAATAAAAAATAAATGTAAAAACACAAAAAATATATATTAAGAAAATAAATACAAAGTGCCAAATTCCTAAAATCAAAAAGCAACTTTAACAAAAAGAAACATCGTTCAGCAGTTTTTTTTTTTTCTATTAACATATTTATGTATATACATATGCTTATACAACGTATTTATATATTTATATACATATATACATATATATATATATACATATATCATACTACGTATCATTATATATACATGTTATGTTGGTTTTATACAACACACACCGACGTATAAAGCATAATAAAAGAAGTTGTATCGAAACGAAAACGAAATTACAGTTGAAATCAAAACAAATCGTCAAAGAGTGACCGAAAATAGGAACAGAACAAAAACTCAAAGAAGCGGAACTTTGGCAACTAAACAAAGAAACTAAGCTTTGCTTTTGGTTAATGGCGCAGTCAGATTTAAGCAAGCAATAGAGAGAGAGAGAGAGAGAGAGAAATAAAAAAAGATAGATAGAGGCAACGGTAACAATTTGTGTGGCTTATGTTTTCTTCTCTTTTTCTTCTCCATTATGTTATTGTTGTTGTTATTTAGTTTGGTTTTGCACCTCGTTAGTAATTTTGTACTCGCACTTTGTTATGGTTGTTGTTGTTGTTGTTGTTTTGGTGCTGTTTTTGTAGTGCTTGAAAGAGTTCAACGACATCTACGCTCTCTTTGGCTGGCCTAAGGTTGTCGCTGACTTAACGAAACAAATTTTGCAGGCGATGTCAAAAAAAAGTAAATAAACAACAACGATGCACTTTGTCAATGCCTCGGAGGAGAAACTAAGAAAGGGATAGAGTGATGTGCGTGAAAAGAGAAACGTTTTGCTAGCTAAAAAGGATGGTAGGAGATGTGAGAGAAGCGTAGCGGAGTACTGATTGAGAAGGAAAAGAAGAAGAATATGGTGCGCAATTGAAGTCAATGGACGCTTATCGCATAGGAAGGGGTATGTGGGAATAATTGTAGCTGCCACTAAAGTAAGTTAATATGCAGCATAGACATTTACACACATGAACACACACACACACACATCGATAAGTGACCAATGGACAGAAATTAAACCAGGAAACGTGCAGCTCGTTCACGCATTCCTAGAAAACAACGACGCTTAAATGTCACAGTTCCGTGTCCAAAGGAGACGAAGGAGAATGTGATTACAATTTATATGTAAAACCCATACGCACATACTTTCGAGCTACTCACTCGCATTGTTTCTCTCACCCTCTCTCTGTATGTTTCTGTCTGATTGCAATCGACAACCACAACAAGAACAATAAAAGCTTTCGTTTGCTTTCTAACGGCAATCAAGATCAAATAATTGCCCTTTCTATTAGAAATTTAAGCACAAAGCAAAGCTGCAAAAAGGGCAATAAACAAGTAAATGCAATGTGAACATTTCGATTGACGTGTGGGCCGTGACGGTTGCCGTACAGAAATCAAGGTGTCAATTTAAAATGCTAATTCAATTTTCTTACCTACACCAATAGGTTGAACTTAACATTTTCAGGAAATTTTCAATAACTTGCACCCACTTCTATTTTTAGATGAGTTTACTTTGTTTTTTATTTATTAGTGGGGAACGTGAAAAAAAAAATTCAATTAATTTTAACGTAAAGTGATACTCTGGCAGACTCGATTTATTTATTTATTATTTATGTGGCATGTTGTTTATGACTATATCTTATCAGGATCTCGGCACAAGATACAAATAAACGTTTTATCTCTAAAACAGACTGTTTCATAGTTGTATAATAATTAAAAGTATTGTACCTTATAGTTATATGCATATGTATTTGGTAAGAAATTTTGAGTGACCATCCAACAAAAAAGACACCCAAAAAAGGACTAACAAGCGTACAGCTACGCACACCAATACACATAGGAATTTTAATGTAAACGAGATACAGATCGTCAACAGCAAGAAGAAGAACAAGAAACAACACCAACAACAACAACATACACAGAGAAGAGAAAATATAAAAAAAAAGTCTACTCGCTGCGTCCTTTTTTTTACTTTGTTTTTTTTTTTTTTTGTTGCTGTTGTTGATTCCCTTGTTCATGCGAAATCTAAGTAGACATGTAGACAGGCAGGCAAGTTAGAAAGAGATAGAAAGACAAAAGGAACGACAAAGAAGAACTTGTCCAGGTATGAAAATACGTACGTGTCTATGTAGGCTTTAACGTGTATATGTATAAAGGTGTGATTGCATTTGTGTAGTGTTTACCTTATTATTTGCAACAGTTGCAAGTAACGAGTATTAATTCCTGCTCATGCGGCGTAATCCACAGTTTGTGCAATGTGTACAGTTGTTTTTGTTGTCGTTGTTGTTGCTGTTGATATTATTATTGTTGGCTTGTTATTAATACGCCAATTTATGTATGTTGCTTACTTTTACACTTTCACTTGTTTTTGTTGTATTTATTGTATTGCTATTAGAAATCACAAACAATGAGGCGAAATATTTCAATTATTATATTTCACTCTCTTACACACACATATGTACAAGCATACACAAGCACATACACAAGTAAAGTGTGCAACACGAGATAAAAAGAAAATGCAGGTACAAATTATGCGATCATACTGAATTTTTTGTTTATTTAAAAAAAAAAACCCAATTCATGGGCATATATATATTGGTAACAACTACAGCAAAACTATGAAGATATATCTATATTTATATATATATTAATTCACATGCAATTTTCCGTTTTGCATTAAGCCACATAAGTTGCGGCTTGAAAAAATAACAAAAAAAAGTTTCTCTACGGCCTTTCGTTGACTGTAGGCAGCGCGCTAAAAATCCACAGACAAGATGCATGTGTATGTGATTGTGTTGTTGCGCTCAACGCGTATGTATTCGCTTGTATATGTGTGTGTGCGTGAGTTTATATGTGCGCCTAATTTTTTTTTAAATTTGTCAATTTGACGACAGCCGCCGACAGACACTTGTTTCAATATTGAAGATATCTAGCTTAATTTTTAATAATCAATGATTGCTTTTAAATATTTGTTGAAGATTTTCTCATACAGACGGCACACCTAAATACAAATGTCTCTATGTATATACACATACATACTCTACTAAATCAAATGAGACGCGCACATATATATATAAATATATGTATTAAAATTGAGATGATATTCACTGCATACATTAACAATATGCTATATTTATCATAGCGGATATTATTGTTAAATAGTGCGATAAAAAAAACAAAAAAAATAAATATATATATATATTACAGTTGCTTTTGTTTTTACACAAACTCTACGAACAAATAAATTATGTGAACTAGCGAGGAAGCACCGACGCGCACGACCAACTCGTTCAAATATATCTTTGCTACTGAATGATAGGGGTGGAACTATCGACGACACCAGCGATACATGAAGCTAGAGGTGCGGCAGTTTTACTTGTGCTATCGATAAATGCAAACAATGGCGGACATTCGATACCGTTTGAACTTTTATTTATTTAATTTTATTAGTTTTGCATTTGCTACACAACTGAGTCGGTACATAATTAAAGTTATTAATATAACAGAAATCATTGTAAAGACTTTATGGGATTATTATTGTGTATTTTCTATACCTTAAAAATTTTGACAACTGCTGCTAACCGCCCCTGTAAGCCGACATATCAAATTTCTGATTAATGCACAGGCACAGGCCTTGTTAAGTGGGTTAAGGATGTTAATGTGATTGAATCGTTGGATAAACATTGTGGTCATCAATTCCAAACGATTCTTCTAAACGGTTATATGTATTTCATTGTAGTTGTAGGTATTGTTGTAGTAGTAGTTGTAATAGTAGAACTAGTAGTAGTAGTAAAAGCAGTAGTAGGCCATTAGGGTGTAACCAACCCCCAAAGTATTGCATATTGTACTACGATGAGTAACACCCCCTACAATGTGCTGGTGTAGCCCCCATAGTTAAAGCACTACCATTGACGAGATTTGCAGCACATTTGTGGATGTATTTTTGCAATGACTTTCATTGATAAAAATAAATATATGTAAACAACAACATGTAATGAAAATGTTTTTTCTCCTAAATGCTATGAGTTTTACCAAGTGTATTAAATGATACCCAATCTTTTTCCAGATGAGTTTGTCTTCAAGAACATTTGGATTTTAAGTTTAATGATTCCTTTAAAAGAAAATTGCAGCAATTCAGCATTTTGAGCCTGTTATAAAAATAAATACCCATATATATGATATATATATATATATATATATATATATATATATATATATATATATAGAGAGTTTGCATCTGAACAAATGCCATAAATTGAATAATGCGTTTTTAAGTGACGCTTAGAAGCATTCTTCAGTAAATTGTGCAATTGTTAGAGCGAGATAAAATGCGGGATCGGGAGCAGACAGCTGAGCGATGGTATAGCAGCCCTTCAATTTATATATATATATATATATATATGTATATATACTCCAACGTTTGCGTGTTGTCCGTGTGTATGCGTGAAGGCAGATAAGAGATCTTCAGGCGAAGATTAGAGAACAGTCCCGTCAAGTGGTTCAGCTGCTGAGATACCCATTGTGACAGTTCAACAATCTTTAAATAGGGAACTGTCATGTACATGTAAACTTTGCCTGGACATTGTTGTCTTCAATGTACTTGCCACAATTGGTGTTACAAGCTGCTGCTGATGATGTGTGCAACATGGCAGACATTCCTAGACATCGACATTTGTCGGCTACTTTAACTCTAGTGTGAGTATTTGCCGTCGTCCAATTTAAGCAGAGACTGTCTTCTTGTTGCATCGTTACCATCTGTTACTGGCCTGCGTTTTGGTATTGGTTGGGGCATCGTTCCCTCTCCCTCTCCCTAGAACCGTATCTTTCCCATTATTGCCCCTTTTCCTATGTTTCAACACATTTGCGTTGGCTTTCGTTAGCCCTTTAGAAAAGACCACACCAAATATTTGGCACGCACTGAAAAAAAAAATATATGTAGAGTGTGAGAGAGAGAGGGAGAGAGTCAGAGTAAGGCAAGGAACAAAAAGATGGGTAGGTGACACACCCAGATCCCAATTGGAGTGAGCTATGGAAATGGTGGAGTATTCGCTATGGATTTTTAATAATATTCGCTACAGTTGCTTCCCATATCGATCTGTGTGCGCGGAACCATGAAATGTTCATGGATTCGCTTATATCGGAAGGGGATACATGTATATATTTTGTTTTGGAGGAAGTGGTCATTCAACTACTGCTACCAGAAATTGCATTCCAACTAAATATTCAGTTCTCTGCCCGCATACAAAATCCAAGTTGGATCATAATAAATCAATTGAAAATTTCTTGTATGATTTACGATATGAATAAATTCCCAAAAAAAAAAACGAGAAAATTTTAATCAAATCAATTATTAACAGCCTAAAGAATTATCACACTCACATACAATACACGCACACACACACAGACACAACAAATGTTGACTGGGAACAGCTGAAGTAAAAATGAAAAACACTGTAAAGCCCTAAGGTCGGCCCGTCCATAGACTACTATATAGGTTCCAAAATTCAAGCCCAATCCCATACCCATCTTTAGCTTCATCTATAAATGACAGCAAATCAACGGAGCACCACAAAAGAAATTAATTTTTTATTGTGTTTTTATAGCATTCAATTTGGCCTGCGGGCCGGAAAATGTAGGGATGGTCCCTAAGAAACGATACAAAAACAAGAAAAAAAAATACAATATAACATATATAAAATAAAATAAAAACAAAATAAAAAAGTACAATTTAGTATGTAATTAGTGGAAATCTTGGTAATACATCTATCTCTTAAGTTTACCCCTTTGTAAAACCCCGCAGCCGCGTTCCAGAGAAGCAGCATCCATATCACACTCGACTATACTTTAGTTATCTTAAACTTATAAACTTAAACTTTTGAAAACTGTTTAAATAGTGTTTAATTCTTTCTCTTACACTGATTTCGTATGTCTTAGCAATTATAGCAACAATTGCAATAATAATAAGTAACGTTATATTCGTTTACCGACTACAAGAAGCCCTTAGCCATTTTTTGCTGGGCAAAAGGAATAAAAATCTTTTGTTAAATAAATTTTAATTTTGGGCCAATTTATAAGTATTTCTTCTAAAGCAATTTGTGCATGTATAAATGTTATATAAAAAGAAAAGCGTCTGGATTTTATCCAAGGATAAACTGATTGATTGAGTGGATATAATTGTGTAAATATATTCTTAGTGTGGGTGAATACTTCAAATTGAATAAGTAAAATTTCGATATAATTACATCTGTTATATATCCCATTAGGAGAGAGAAACAGATCGAAATATATAATTTATATATATAAAGAGCAAGGGAATTTAGATAGAGAGGAATTATAAAATTGCGTACAATCATTTTCATTGTTTGCATAATTGGCCTCAGTTCTATGAGCAGTGGGTCACTTAGAGAGAATCTGGAATATTTTGCCTAATTAATTAATGTCGGCCAGGCGCCAGATTCGCTTGGCTAACAGACATCCAACTTAAGAGATGGACAGTGAGAGAGACAGACTGACTGTTTGTGCGTTAGAAAGAGAGAGGGAGGAAGAGAGATAAATAGACAACTGGACAGACAGTTGGCCATCTTCATGAGCAATTTGATGGTAATTACGATATAAACGATTGAATGGTTTGTTGTGATTACGAAAGTCCCAAGAACTATTTAATGGGGTAAGTACTATATCACAATACTTTGGGTATAGATATGTTTATACAGATTATGCACCAGCATCATCAGTAACAACAAAAGCAATAGCAATAGCAACAGCAATAGCAATAGCAACAGCAACAGCAACAGCAACAGCAATAGCAACAGCATCAACATCAGTTGATAAGCACTTGAGTGGAGCTCACACATTCCATATCTATAGACAGCCACATACCCTGCCGCTGAGGTCATCATCCAATTAATTGTGTACGAACCATAACAAAAGCGTTCTAATTGAAAGAAATATACGAAAGACATCTTTAAGCTATTCCAGAAGCATTATATTATATTATATTATATTATATGTATTTACTTATATATGTATGAAGGCTGAGTAGTCTTATAAATAATAAACTTATATAAATAAATTCTCGCTTATGTTCAATATTTCCCCCCACAACACTGGGCGTAGGCACCAATTCTTGAAAGGGTGCTTTGGAGAAGGACCCCTTACTTATATGCTAAAATATGTCTACAAATTTGTGGTTTTATATTAAGTTTTAACAAATATAATAAAGATTTTTGTGATGGGTTGTATAATGCTCCCATTGGTTACGCCCTTGCATACATTAATATGTGTGTGACTGTATATGTGTTTGTGTATGTGTGAATGTGTGTGTATATGTGTAGGAGCGTATCTTAAGTGTTATTTTTAGCAACCCCACCGTGGGGGTACAGCCTTGCAGTTTTTCAAAAAGAGACCCATTAAATGGGTGCTACCAATAGGCAGTGACAAATGTACGGCACCCCAGTGAACTAAATGGAAGGGAGCTGCTGAAGCAGGAAAAATCAAAGTTTTTGGGGTAAGTATGTACATAAAATAAGCAACGTTTCCTGTTGCCCCAAAAAAAAAAAAAAAAAGAAAAGAAAAGACACAAATATTTTCTTATATGAACGCTGCGGTATTGCACTTGTGCACAACAGGAATTTCATGGATGTTATGGTTGTATTGGTTGATGGTACACTCACACACACCCCCACCATTCCCGACTTATTAAGTATGTATTTTTAGGCGCGTAAAGTCCCCAATCTTTAAGTTTGGACCATCCTCCGCATACATATGGGTATTGAACTCATCAGGGGCGACATTTGCCTTTTAGGGTGTGAGTTGTTTGTGAGTTGTTGTCCGGATTGAAGTTTCTTTTGTGCTCCAGTTTTTTTTTTTGGTTTTTATTTAAGAAAAATGCTGAAAATATGTTTATGGAATTTTGAAGCTCTGCGATTTATGTTTCTCTACAGATGTGAATACAGCATGGATACAAATAAATAGTTTCTAATAGAGACATAGTAAACATTTCCCCACAGGTATTTATGGCATACTTAAATAAATATATAGGAAAACACTTTACGAAATCATTCAACAAATGTTCCCACTGAGCTCCACCCTAGTGGTGCAGTATATATCTTTGGTATTTGCTATTTGTTTCTTGTTATTGAAGCAATATTTTGAAAAGATTGCTATTAATGGGTATTACAGCTACTCAATGTATTCCCATCCAAAATTTTGTTTTAATGGGTTACCTGCTGGCTGGAAATCGTTCAACATATTCAACGTTTTTACATAATATAAGATCTTCTGTGGAAATCACTGAAGCATTTCTTTATAAAATAATAAATAATAGTTAGGAACTGTATAAAATTTTAAATAGGATATCTGACAAACTACTTATTAAAGCATTTTAGCTTATAAAATTCTTGTTATGTATTAACCATGGAAAATATATTTATGAAAATGAAAAAAATAAAAAGCCAACAAAAACATTTTCTCCCTTCGGAGTGTTCCAATTGAAAGATAACGTTGAGGGACAACATGAAGTTGGGTAGCGTCCTGCGGCGGGATAAAATGGAAATCAACAAAAATGAAATATGAGTAAGTGAAGAGTCTGAAGAGCACAACTCAGTCAGAGGGGTTGATGTGCTATCGGCTATATGAACTGGTATAATATAGTATGCTATGGTATGGTCTGTTCTAGTGTTGTATGGTATATGGTATATGGTATATGGTATATGAAGTACACTTATTTGCCGTCTGTTTTCCTTTATTTTGTTTGTTCTGCTCGCGCGTTGCCAGCACGTGACCCTGGCGTCTGTCAGATGTCTGTCATGGGTCTGTCCTGAGTTGTGCACAAATATAAGCAAGAGGGCACACAATCCCTCCCTTAATATAAATTTATATTGAGTACAGTCATGACTCTGCGATCCTTTAAAGGGGGTGGCTAAAGCAACAGTCTGGGTTGATTGATATTTTTTTTTCATCTTTTCAAATATCTCTTATTTTTTTTTTTTTTGGGATTTTAAAGTCTAATTATGGCTTAGGGCCCGCTGCGTGACTTTAGCACCAACGCCTCGATGCGTTGATGCGGCTGCCATCTGCTTCTGGTTATGCGGGCGCCGTAATTGACACGATGATCTATGGTGTATCTGGGGAATAAGATGAATGAGCTACCTAACAGATCTCACTTTCTATTTTTCTCTTTCCCAATTTCACTTTCTCTCTCTCTCTTTCTCGCAGTCTCTCTCTTCACCAAAAACAAAAACAAAAAAGTAATTACTAATAACAATTTTTTGGTTGTGCACACGCACAACTCATGACCATGGGGTGTAAATGTCTGTATTTGCCCTAGTCCACGTTCATGTTCAAGTCCACTGCCATATAGTCCTATGTATATTCAGGCCTATGTCCATGTCGGGCTGCAGTTGTGAATGTGCGTGTCACATTTTTTTTGGGTTTTTGTATGTGGGCAAAAGGTTTGTGCTTAGGTGTGGTCGGTCCTGGCATACTGACTTTCCTGGAAGGGCTTTCATGTGTCGTACTAGTTCAAACACACACACACACACACACACATAATCATACCAGTACATACACACATACTAAGCAAACATATTTATATATATATATATATGCACACACAGTCAATCGTGTGTCATTGTCTCAATGGTTATTTAGGTCATGTTCCGGGCAAAAACTCGACGGGCGTGTCACTTACTTAACCTCACGTTCCGGCATACTTGCCTGCTAAGCGTGTGCCGTGTACCCTAGCAGATTACCAAAAGGCATTCATATAATGCTTTTAACCACAAGGATTGGAATGCTTTGAGCAAACGCATATTTATGTTATAACCGCTCCCATACCAACTATACTACATACTACATACTTTATACTTTATATTTCATACCTTCTGCCTTATGCCATATAGTACGTTTCCTGTCATTCAGTATTTACAGTTCGTAAATTGTTTAACAAGTCTCGCGGCAGTTGCACGTGCAGCCTCTTGAGTTGCAGAGCTGCAGGACTGCATCCTAGGCAATGCGTTATATTACAAAACACTTCCTAGCTAAGCGTATTCACACATCGAAAATAAATTCAATTTATGTTTGTCTTACGGCTTTACACACAACCAACTCAAACCCACTAATAGCTTAGGTTGACAGATGAAGGATCAATTTGAAGCACTTGAATAAACTCTTGGGTGTTTGAATCCAACCGGATGTTGTCATCGTTAAGCCAAGAATTTTAAACTGAAAATCAGTTCCTATTCAAATTATGTAAATATTATGTCTAACCGTAGAGCTACACAGTTGGAGCATATACAGATCGACTCAGCATAAACATAACATTCAAGACAAAGGCGTGTTAAAAAAAAATGAATATAATTCTATAATTGAATATAGTTTGTCTATATATAAGATCTTATATTAATCCTTTCTACTTGCGCTTCCTTGGTGCACCACCGCCAGACTTTTTCTGTGCTTTTGGTTGGGGTCTTTGATTCTTTCTCATGCTGCGCTTACGATTATCGGCCTTTTTCGTAGTATTCTCTTCATTGCGTCTCTTGATGAATTCGAGACGCATTCGGGATTTGACGATCTGTTCAGGTTTACGCATCTCCTTATCATTGCCAGAAATACGCTTCTTAAGTTCCATTTTGGCATTGTGCCGTGCGTGGCGACCCACTGGATAACGTTGGGCATGAGATAGTGGCTTGAACTTTTCATCATCACTGTCAGCATTTTCACGTTGTAGCTGCTCCTCAATTTTTGATTTTTCTTTCCATTCGTTGTAGCGACCCGTTTTAAATGAAGCCGGTATCCAGGCGCCAGATTCTGTGCGAATTTTGTTAGCACGTGGATCCTGTACGGACACCATTTTCTTTTTAATACGATCCCATTTCTTGAGGCCCGGCTTATGTTTAATCTCCTCCATTCTACTCTGATCCACAACAGAAAATTCGGCATTTCGTGCCTGACGTTCAAATGAATTAATCGCAAGGCCATCCTCTGTATGCTTATCAGCCGATTGATATGGTACATAGTTCTCCGTATCCTTGGTCTGTAACTTACGTTTCTTTTTGTTTGGTTTCTCTGTGTACAGACGATCCATATTCTGTCGCTTCTTGGGCGCAACAACCTTTGTAAAGGCTGTGCTTATTGTATCGTCATCAGCAGATTTAATACCCTTTGTTATCTCAGCGTCTGCCTCTTTTTGCTCTTCATCAAGATCCTCCTTGACGCGTTGCTGGCGATACTTTTCAATAACCTCTGCGTGTTGTGTGCGTTTCTCCTTCATGACAACAAATGGTACTGATTTTTGCGTTGTATTCAGTTCAAAGATGGTCTACAACGTTAACATATTACTTAAAAGAAATTCTAAAGTATGTTATTATTAATGACTTACACCTCCTGGTCTAAAGTTGCGCATCTTAACTAATATATCATGCTTTTCTTGTTCCAATTTACGCTCGTTATCCGCGACCTCTTCCTTTGAGTTTTCGTTCAGCTCTTTTCCACTTACTTGAGCCGCCTGCTCAAGTACAGGTGCTGCATTGTAAAAATCCTCAAGAGACTTCAATGAAAAGAATTTAATTTTTTTGGCACGAGCGTTGGCATCAGTAGAAGCTACTGGACGGGAACTCAGGTACTTCTTATATGCATTCTCACTGGTGCGTAACACGCCAGCCTAAGCCAAAGGATAAGTTTTTATAAATACTTTAACCAATTGGTTAGCTATAATAACTTACAATATGATGACTCTTCTTGATCTCGTTAACACTGAGATGCTCCTCTTCCAACAGGTCCTGCGGTATAGTCCCTATAGAGGAGCTATCATTGATATTAAATTGACGGTTTAGAAATAAATGTAAATCGAGCAAATGGGCTGTGTCGTCCGTGGAGAATATGGAATAAGCAGTACCAGTGCGTCCAGCACGCGCACAACGTCCCACACGATGCACAAAGAGTTTCGGCACGCCCGGAAAATGCAAATTAACCACATAATCTAAGCTAGGTATATCAATACCACGTGCGGCGACATCTGTCACAATCAGCACCGAAACCTTTTTACTTGCAAACTTCGCTGTATTAATTTTACGCGCTGAAGGATCCAAACTAGAGTACACAGAGGTATTGGATATGCCCGCCTGGGTAAGTATCTAAGAGGTATAAGACATTAGATTAGCTGCGAATGATACCAGATCATTTAAGTGTACTCACAAATGAAATAAGCTCCACATGATGTTGTGTGCCTGCAAAGACAACTGTCTGCGAATCTTTGGGTATCACATATTTAAGCAGCACCACTAAAGCTGTGTAACGATCATCCGGTCGACAGTATAGAAATTTAAGCGCCAGTGCATCCGGCAGCTTCGATTCTACATCCAAACGTATAAGCACAGGATCACTCAGACCAGCCCGTGCAAACTCCACAAGCAACTTCGGCAAAGTTGCTGAGAACATGACCATCTGACGAGAGGAAGGCAGTCGATGCAATGTTTCATTCAATTGCTCACCAAAACCCATCTCAAAGAGTCGATCAGCCTCATCAAATACCACATACTCTGTAAAAAAAAAAAGGAATAAAGGTTGAATGAATAATAAAAAAATTATAGTCAGAACTCAAAGTTTAAAGTTCTGAAATAAGATTATTACTTACGAAAATAAATTAATATCTTATACAAGATTTTAAAATATATATATTGTTCCTATATCCTCTGATTATGGTATAATAATTTCAGGTAAGCTATTTCGACATAAAGTCATTAAGTCAAACTAAAGCAACAGGACAAATTTTTATTTTCGTAGAAGGAGAAAGAGTTAAGATTGCATAGAATAGAGTGAGATAGCAGGATGTAAGGACAACTCGTACATAATGTTTTTCTTCGTGTAAAATTGTAAATCATTTGTAAGTCATTTGCTACTTCCTTACCTATGGAATTAAGTTTCAAGTCCATTTCTACACACAAATGAAGAAAACGACCTGGTGTAGCGACAATAATATCGGGACAGGTGTGTATAGCTGAGAATTGTGAATCCATAGAATCACCACCCAGCACTAAAATTGTTTTAAGCTCCATGAAACGACCCAATTCCTTGATAAATTTATATGTTTGGACAGCCAGTTCACGCGTTGGTGACAAGATTAGGGCACGCGCACCTTTTGTGGGCTCCCGTCGTTGCAGTTTCTCAAAAAGAGGTATCAGAAAGCAGGCAGTTTTGCCAGATCCTGTCTTGGCCATAGCCACAACATCGCGTCCTTCTAGAATTAATGGAATTGTCTTTCGCTGAATGGGTGTAGGTACTTTATAGCCACGTTTTGTTATGCCTTTAATTAAATCAAATCCTAATCCCATGGATTGAAAGCCGCCGCTTTTTTTCGATTTCGGTTTGTTTTTAAGTATGTCATCGTTGTTTTTGTTGTTGCTATTACTTTGTTCCAACGATGGAAAGCCGGGAATTTCTTCCCCTTGCTTCTTACGCTGCAATTAATTACTATTTAAATTGATATTTTATTTTATTTATAAGATCTACGTACCATTTCTGTAAGAAATTTAAGAAAAGCTACTTGCTGCTAATATACACGTGCAAGCGCGGTCAGTGTGACCCTGTACTCTTAAAATTCGATAGGCAGATATAATATCGATAGCTATTATAGCAAAATAGCATTCGTTAAGTTTTGCCATGGCTATTTAAACGGCTAGGGTAACACAAAAATCAACCAAGTGTGACGTCAAACAGAATACCAAAAGTAATGCATTATTTACAGTAATAACGCCGCTACTTTTGAGCCTCAAAAAATAGCTGTAGTTTTTAATTTGTTTAATACGTTTTTTTATTGAGTGTGAAAAATGTTCATATAAACTTTATAAAATCGTTCTTAATTTATGCATCCAACAAATGCATTGATCTCATACAAAATTTTTTATATATGTAACATTTAAACTTGAACATAGATTTATATTCTTATCGTATAAAACTAGATCTTATGAATAATAAACATATATAAACATGTATATTTATATCATTTTTAAAGGTATATTAATTTTGAAAGTATATTGTAAGTAATTTATAATTAGCAAAATGTAGGCCAACGTGTGCGGAAGCAGTCAGAACAGTGACTATAAATAGAACTTAAAATGAAACTTAAAAAAAGTTAGTTTATCAACTTGTTAGTTGCATTACTATATATGTGTTAACTATTGATAATGTAATGTGTATTTACAAAGAACATATAGATAATAATAAAATTATTAATATACTTAAATCTTCACTAAATGTCCACATTATCCATTTCCCCACTGGGTTCACTGCCCAATACTAGTTGCTCCAAGCGATCTATACGCAATAGCATATTATCTCTATCCTTTTGCATCACATCCATGCGACGGCGAAGCTCTTCATTTTGACGCTTCTGGTCGTATAGTTGACGGCAAATTTCAGTTGTTGAAAGCCATGGCATTACATTGGGACCCTTTCCAGAGTTCACTTCATTGCCGCTCCGCAAGGGTGTGCGTAGCGTAGTTGGTACTGAATTTTTATTACCAATTCCATTGTTTGAGGCACCAACAGCAGTTCCGGCTGCTGGCGATGGCCGAAGCTGTATAGTTTGCACAGTGCCTACCTGACCACGCAGTGCACTTGTCGTTGTCGTCGCAGGATTCAGTGCTGTTGTCATTGGAATGATAGCTTCGTTTACCAAACGCTGCTGTTCATCAATAATCACGTTGTCCATTTGTTTTGGCATCGATGGCAATTTCAGCTACAAATAAATAAATATTAACTTTTTTAGGATAAATCCTACAAACTAGCATTCTTTCTATTTGAAACATACCTGACGAGTCTGCAGCTGACGCATATTAACCAGCTTGGTGCCGTCTGTTAACTGACGTACCACCGCAGAGCTGTAAGTAAGAATTCTATATAAAATAATCTAATCCAATTACATGTAAACATTTCACCTGGCCAAAGTTGCGGGTATTTTTTGTATAGACTTGGGTTGATCGCACAGTTTCTTGAAATCGGTCAACGAGATGATTCTTATATTCTGTAAGGAAGGAAAAATGTTAAGAAATCTATACATGTAAGTATATATAAGAACAAGAGTCTTGCCCAAATAGGATATAGTCATCTTAGTTGTAGCAAAGCAGTTGTTCCATCAAAAAACTTTTATGGCAGTTCTATAAATATATGCAGGGGCTAACCTTGTTTTTTGTAATGCCACCTGTGGGACCTGGTGTCGGTGGTTCTTTTTGCTTTATGACATTCATGCGTATCTTTTGTGGCAATGAATTTTGTGTTATGGGTTTTGTACTGGGACAGAATCCAATGGGATTTTTTCTTTTATTATTGTTGATATTTCCATTTGTACTTAGTTTCACATTTGATCCACGATTTGTTTCGTGTAGTAACATACGTCCGCCTTCCGAGAGCACCAATTGTCTTCCATTTCTTAGTGCGGTGTTCAGCATCTTTTTAGAAGCTTCATCATCTACAAAAATTAATATTGTTTGCTGCAGTAGTATCAATTAAGAAAAGTATAACTATTTTATTCTTTTACCTATTTGATTGTCCTGCATCATGTCTGCAATACCGTGTGTCTTCAGCATATTCAATGCTGAATTACCCAGCATGTTTTTATCTATCGACAAATAAAAATTAAATGGAATTAATGATAAGGTAATAGAAGGGAAAAGTACGATAAACTTACGGCCCCGCATATTTTCCAGAACATCCATTTTATCCTCAACAGACATGTCAACATCTTCATTTACCCTCGCTGACGTATCATCATCCATAATGGAGTTAACTGCTTCACTCGTTTCTTTCTAAAATTAACACAAATATTTATTATACAAAAGTTAAAAGTACTATAATATTTCAAAGCTAGAAAGTGATTTTTACTTCAGGATGCTTAGGGCGGCGTGCAAGAGGAATAACTCCACGCACAATAGCTCTATAAAGCATCGAATAAATATATCATTATAAATTTTACATACTTTTATGTTGAGCGTTACCCGCTTAGGAGAGCATATAAGGATAATAAGACAAAATATTTTAAGAAGCAAGCATTAAATTATGGATTTCACTGTGGGAAGCAAAGCCTTCGTGAATCAGACTTGCATTGAAATTTAGTTACCTCACTTTCCTCGTTGAACTTGCGACTAGCTTGGATTTGACGTGCAGCCTCCAACTCTGACAAAATATCAGCTTGTTCTGTTAATACGGCCAATGCAATTGGCGTTTTTCCGAACTTGGAAACCAACGTTACGTCCGCCTGGCATTTGAGCAACATACGCACAATGTTCTTGTGCCGCTTCTCAACGGCCCAGTGTAACGGCGTCATGCGAAGCTATGCAACAAGTACGATACACTTAATATGAAATTTAACGATATATATAATTTAAATATCAATATACCATATCACGAGAGTTGACGGAACACTTCAGGGCCAAGAGAAGGCTGACGATTCGTTCGTGTCCGAAATAACAAGCTAAATGCAAAGGTGTGCGATCCACTTTGGTTTTGGCATCCAAGTTGATACCACTCTGTAGTAGAATTTCACAGATTTGTTGCTGATTGTTCATGGCTGCAAAGTGTAGTGCTGACATGCCCAACTAAAAAGGCAAAACAAATTTAATTGAGGGGTGAGGGAATGAATTTACGATTGTATTTAAAACCTACCCAGTCGGAGGCAAATGGTGCACCATGTGCGAGCGCAGCTTTAACACCGGGCACGTCGCCATCTCGTGCACATTGCAACAGTTGTTTGCCCAAGTCAACAATTGTTGCTGGGCCAGGCACATTACTTTTCTTCTGAAGAAGCTCACTTTCAGTACGCTAACAGAATTTTATATTTTGTTACTAGGAAATTTAAGTTGGCATTGCAATAACATTAATTACTTACAATTTCATATTTAAATAAATTGAATGGCTGTTGGCTAAGGGTTTGTGACTCCATTGCCACACTGCCATCGGCGCGCAATGTGGCCACAACTTTACTGGTACCCGTAGCTCCGATAGCGTTGTGCATTTTAGCAAGCAAACACTTTCAGCAACAACAGCAAACTCTCAAATAACATAACTGTATTTAAATAATAGAAGTAAATAGCAGAGCAGTTGCTAGAATTTACAATGATCATCTGTAAACTTTGGGACAATATGATTATCCATTTGTTGATATTCTATCGATAAATGCAAATCATAAAAATGTATACAATGTGAACATAACATAATTATTCGATAGGCGATAACAATCCAATAGCAGATGTCCATTGTGTTAAAGTTCTGTAATCTACAAGCACCTGTTAATTTAAAATTTGGTTCACTTTGTCTATGAAATAAAACATATGAAATAGGAAACATATGAATTAAACATACATATATTTAAATAAAAATAATAAATATACATCAAAATAATATGCGCCACCTACATTGACAATGCTATTGGCCAACTGTTAAGCTTAACTTGCTGTAAACACTGTACTGGATAATGCGTTTTTGTTTTTAAACATGTTTTAACAGTTTTGTGTTAGTTTCACAACATTATATGCAAGTAATCTATTTTTTCTTTCTTAGTAATAAATTTTAAATGTTAAAACAATTTGCGGTATTGTAACGGCAAATGTGGTCCAGGTCAGAATTTTTGTTCAATTAACTGAATTAAGAATATGGTACTACGTCTTCGCTAATTCTGATTGAAATATTAATTGTTTGGTAATTGGAGACTTTTAACAGATGTTAAATTGTCGTTTTTTTTAAGGTTGCTAGAAACAAAAAGTTTGGATCTTAGTATTTATTTAAAATTATTCTTTATATTTTATGATAAGATGACCCTAGCTTTGTTTCAATAGCATTAAGAGTATTTTAGACACTTTATATATATATATTTTTTTTTTTTTTGGATAAATATATATTTATTTATTTGGCATTAATGTTACACTTATTATTGTATATATTTATTTGTTTTCATTCATAAATTTACATATTATGGTGTGTATGTGTGTGTTAGGGTGTTTGTGTGTATGTGTATCATACTATTGATACCAAAACTTTTCTGCCATATCAACTACATCAAATAAATTGCTCACAATCAGTCATAACCAAGTATTAACCACATACAATATATTTCGATTATGTGTATAGAGATATACGTATATTTATGCCTTAACTTTTTCTTTTAATTATTTATTATCATTATTCATTGCATTTTATTTAAAAAAAAAAATACACACATAAGAACATTTTGCCTTCTATTTAATAGTTTCACGCATGTGTTCTTCCAGTTGTTGTTTATCGAATGTTTTCTGGCAATTTCTAGATCTTGTTTTCAACCAAGTGTATATGTGTATATAATATATATATTTATATACTAAATATATACTTGTGTTCATATATTTAATTTTTCAATCTAGGAATTCAAAATATCCATTATAAATTCTGTCAATTAATATTATTTTTTTTTATCTTTTTTTTTTTTTTTTTAAATACAAATGATATAGGATCAACCCATAACGAACATTTGCAGGAAAAAAAATAGTCAATTGGTAAACAATTTCAATTTTTTTACAAAAGTCTATTAAATAGTAAATTGCTTTCAGAATTTTTATTTTTTGTTTAACTTAAGCTGTTCTTATGCAATTTTAACTAATTTTGGCATATACGAGTTTTTCTTTTAAATTTTGTTTTTCTTTAAAAAAAATTAAATTCGCTCATTTTTTCTTAAATGTTTTCTTAATTCCATTTTTTTTTTTTTTTGTTTTCATAATATTCTTTTCTGTTAACATTTTATGAAATAAATTTTATGTTTTTTATGTATTTTTTTACAGCATTTTCATGACCAAATTCACAAGGAACAATTTAATTGAATATACTTGCTTACTCGTATTATTATTTCCACTAAGTTTATCTACTACATTTTGTTATTTTTTTTATATTTAATATAAATATATATATATATATATATATATATATATATATATAATAATAATGAATATATAACGCATATTTTGTATATTGTATTGTATGTATAAGTAACTTTGTATATGTTATAGAAATATTTCTTTTTAAATTTATATATATTTTTTTAAATTTTTTTTCTTTTTTATAAACGCTACTTTCTCTTGGATGTGCTGGAATCCATTTAGTTATCCATGTTTTGCATGTACGACATTCAACAAGTGTTTTTTTTTTTAAATTTTTCTTTTATTTGCAACAATTTGAAAAAGACGCCAACTAAAGAACGCGATAATAATAATAATGATAATAAAATCAATAATAATAAAAAGTAGTTGGTGCGTATACAAAAACAAAAACACTTTATAAACAATTATAAAAAAACACTAATATTTATTTTAAACTTATGACAAGAATCAAAATTAATTATATACAATTAACAGACTTGTTGGTTTTGGTTTATTGAACAAAAATCAAATAAAAAAAAAAAAAATAGTTAAAAGCCATTTAAAAGACCGTAACAGTAAAAATGAGAATGTGTTAAAAAAGAAAAATATATTAATATATATATATTTTAAAATTAGAAAAAAAATTATAGCTTATATAACCTAATAAATAAGATGAATAGACGCTTTCCTGTCGGTATTAATAAATGCATTTTTAAGTATATATATAATTTTAACAAACATATCATATCATATATATCATATATATATATATATATATATATATATATATATATATATATATATATATATATATATATATATATATATATATATATATATATATGTATAGATTAGTGTATGGTGCACTGCCATTGGTACAACAATGCGACGCTCTACATACGCATAACGTGTATTGCGATTTCTATATGTTTTTTTCTTTTTCCATTATTCTTGCATAAACTCTGTGTGTGTTTGTGTGTGTGTGCGTGTGTTAGTGATGTGGGAAGGTGGGTAGTATTGTGATTGATGTAAGATTTTAAGATTATGTATGTATGTGCGTGTGTGGATGGGGATTAAGCGAACGAGCTATCCGTCTCTTTTTCTTGAGCTGCAGCTGCCTCAACTAATTCGATGGCTGCTACACGTGCGGCCGTTAATGTCACATCCGCATCGAAGCCTGGCTTGTGTGTTGGTGACTGACTCGGCGTACAGTTGGTGCTCTTTGGTTTGCGGAACCAATTGCCAAGACGACGACGACCCAATGATCCTGTCGATGTGGTGAGCAACTGTCCTGAACCATTGCCGGCATTGGCGATACCATCGCGTGATTGCGATTTCTTTGGAAGCGTATCGCAAGAACGATATGGTGATTTTGCTGGCGATTCAGGCACTGAACTATCACCACTTGCCGATGTAGTACCCAATGTATGCTCGCACTCGTGCGGCTCATAGTCTGATTGATCAGAATAGTCTCCAGGCCGCTCCTCATAATTGTATTCAAAGCCAGTCATCTCGGAGACATACAATGCCTTGCCACCAAATTGGCGTTCCAATGCGAGCGTATTAAGAAAACGATGTTTACGATTTGCCGATCGAAAACTAAACGCATAACATTTATCCCTCGATTCACAGTAGATCCTTAAGGAATTTTTAATGGTATGTTTACCATCACGCATGTTAATGATGCGACAACGATCCAAAAATACACGACCCTTATAGATAAAATGACTTCGCTTAATAATGTCTCGCTTGCAGTATATCAATTGATTATCGAATAGAAACAGTGTACAGCTGCTGTTCCACAGATTTTGTTTCTGTCGTGTGGCATCCATTTGAAGGAAAAAACGAGTACTGTGCAGATGCAGTGGCGGTCCTTTAAAATTTTGAAAGCTAGCCTGATGACGTGCAATCGTTTCGCTGTGACGCTTGCCTTCATTAACAGCCTCTGTGATGCCACGCATTTTCTCTAAAGCCCTGTTAACGATATGCTGAGTATCAGGAACATCTAATTGTGAAACATCCAGCTGTTCATAGTCTAAGCTTTCTGTTGAGGCGTCAAGTTCATCAGTGCCGTTCATGCTATTGCTCATGGCTGTCTTAATAATTTCATTAAGGTGCAAAGGATAACGACAGATGCGTTGCACTGGTGCCAAAAGATGTGCTGAAAGTGGTAGCTCGGCAAGATTCTCGGATTCACGGCAACTACAAAGAAATCGTAAATGATTAGCATTATTCTTCTTACGATTTAAATTAAAGATAACACTTACTTTTCCAAAATGGTGCGTGCATCCTTAATCCGATCATAGGTTTCGAGTTCGATTAGTGCACGTGGATAAGCATTACAGTACGTAGAGTAGCAGAGGAATCCTTTGTGCTATTTAAAAATAAGAAAGCTTTGTTAAAGATTTCTTATAAATGTTTGTTTAGATTAACAACAGACTCACCATCTTAAGAAAGACTTTGGATATTTGGTTTTGTTCAATGCCTTTACGTAGCGCATCCAGAAATTTACGTTGAAACTTATAGATGGCAGTTATATTTGAGAATATGAGTCGTATGCTATTTGGGGAAAATATATCGATGCGTTTGCTCATGGCGGGCAAATACCTACAATAGATGTATATAGTATGTTAAGTACACATATACGAAAAGGGTATATAGAAATTAGCTTACCCATCACATATTGCTGCCAGTAGTTTAACATAATTGATCTCTGTTTCGAGTAACTCGCGCACTGCGCTTCGCCTTAAAATATCGGAGTTATCAGGTGCCACAGTAATGCGGGCTGATGAAGAGTCCAATGTAGCTGATGATGGTGGTGATTCTATGACTATGGTTGTGATGTTGCTCTGATCCATAGTCATGGTCGTATTAGCTTCCTCAATGCTGCTATTGAGCTCTGCGATTGGTACAGGCACTTGGCTATTGTTATCGGTTGAAGGCAATGTCTGCTCTTCGGGCAATGATGCTTTTTGGATATTAAAGAATGCATCTGTATCGGGAGTATGTATAATGCGAACAAAATCTTTTGGAAACCAGCCAAGCTCCGGACCCAAAATTTCTTCAACAAGACTGGCGTCCTCCTTCTTAATGCGTCCAAACCACCAGGGTCCCACCTCCTTGCGTAATATTTCGATCAGTGTGCCACGCTCCAAGCCAAGCTCCTGCGGTCCAGCCGCGGTAAAGTTATACAACACTTCCGCATATATGGGATAGTAGCTATTGGCTGTTAAATAAACAAGTTAATCCGCATTAGTAACATCACGTCTCGACGGTCAATTGAACTCAATTGAAGCGATTGTCTGCACAGTAAAAGATTCCTTTCCCCTTATGCATTGCATTTATCAATCTATCTATCTATATTATTTGTATGTATGTATACACAAATAAATAAATTTATAATTATATATATATATATATATATATATATATATATATATATTATATAAAAGCGCATTAACAATATACCTTTATTTTTTATATATTGCCCTTATGTAAAACGAATTAAATTTTGCTTTGTGGTTACTTTGGAAGTCTTTCCGAAAAAGTAGAATCAAATTAATTAAATTTTTCATTTAGGGAAAGGAAAGGTTTATCGTGAAATGTAAGTTGTACTTTTGTTGCTAAAAAAGTTCCTTAACCAATAGAGTTGAAGTTAGAAATTTTAGAATACAAAGAAATTTATCTCATATTAAGATGAAAGGACTTTGAGGAAGATTCCTCGTTTACAAGGATGGGATAAATCATATATTATTTATATTATACCTACAATAGAAGGGACTAAAATAATAGGAAGGTATAGAGTATATATCCTTTTTATAGGATAAAAACGATCAGAAATATTTATGTTGAATTTCTTAGTAACATTTACCTTCTTCATGTGAGGCAACGCTGTCACTATCGCTATCCTCGATATCGGTGCGTCTTATGCCATATGTCTCTAGGCCATTTGGTTGACTGAGTGAGCGCGTAGGTAAAGATTCGGGTGCTTCACGCTCAATGCTGCAGGCGCTACCAAGATCTAGTTGCTTGTAGACTGGAGGCTTTGATGTAACTTGCTCCAATATGCTGCTTGCCTTGGCCGAATGAGTACGTCGTATGGTACGTACCTTGGATTCGGCGGCATTAGGTGTGCTGGTGAGAACAGCAGCAGGTCCTTTCTTATAGTTGCCACCATTGCCACTACCACTGCTGCCACCGTTGCCGCTGACGCTGGCAGATAATGCACGGATATACTGTTCATCCTGTTCAAGCTCTATTTGTATGCCAGAGTCACCGGAATTACATTTATCGCGTCGATTAAATTTAGTCTTACGGCGTTCCTTTGATGAACGCCAAATGAGTGGACCAAAGCGATATTTGGCTGAACTGGTATCACCGCCGGCACTGTCCAATGGACTTGATTCACTGGTTGTTGTAGTTGGTGTTGCTGCTGTTATGGACACTGTTGGTGTTGTTGGTGATAGCTTAGCATCCACATTTACAGTTCCTGTTGTTGCTGTTGCTGTTGCAGTTGCTGTTGCTGTTCCTTCTGCTCCAGGCAGCGGTGTAATTTGTAGTTGATTTCTATTGTTTAGATTGTGCAATGTGCGTTTAAATTTCTGTAAGACACCAAGACTTCCGCCTCCATTACTACTACCAGTTGTTGGCACAGTCTCAGGCAGTATTGTATTTGCATCATTTGTTAACTTGATCGTTGCCCGAGACTCATCCTGCACTTTTGTTGTACTACATGACGTTTCTGTCAGCGTGGGACTCGATATTGCGCGCATCTGCTGCGACTGAAATGATAAATAAAGGAAAATTTTTTATTAGTTTTGGATTTTGATGAATAATTAAATATAGAAGATATCAATAAGATTCCGGCTACTGGATCTGCTTACACATTGCGCCTCCAATGGCCTCACCCGGCTCCTCCTCACGCGAAACCACAAATATCTTATCATGACAAGTGTGATTTATTACAACAACATTAACACAAATACACATTAACACTAACACACACATACAGTCAACTATGCGACTCATGTGTGCGCTCGTTTGTGCCAGTGTATGTGTCTTTTCTATCGGCTTCTATAGGTGTCTATCTATTTGTGCGTGTGTGTGTGCGTGTGTGTGTGTGTGTGTGTGTGTGTTTGTGTGTGTTTATATTTGTCTGTATGTGCTTGTATATATATAGAGATATATATTCTATATGTGCATACATATAAATATATAAATTTAATCACAAGAATTTTGAGGGCACCGGCACTGCTTTTCGCGAAAAAAGAATTGTCTGTTTCTCCTATTGATTGTTTTTCCTTATAACAGTTAATTGTTATCTTACGTTCTTTATGTGTATACTATTAGAATGGCAACAGTTGAACTTCTAAGTTTCTAAAGTTTTGATTGTATTGCTTAAGGCATTGCCATGTTAGAAACAATACAATATGTATATTGGTAAAACAACTTTTGTGTGCGTGTGTATGTGGATGTATATATATATTAATGTTCTTGCATTTTAAATAAATGCGCGTGTCGGTAACTATGTGTGTGCGTGTGTGTGTGTTTAACTATCAAATTTGTTATCAATTTTTTTTTGCCTTTTTCAAATTTTTTCCTTTTTTTTTTTTTGTATTTTTATTTGACAATCAAATTTGATTTGACAAAAATAATAAGAAAACTTTATAAGCAACTTGTATACACAATAAAAAGATATCCAGTAAAATGTTTCATTTATTTTATAACAAATTATTACAAGTAAAGAATATATCCTTTACATATGATATTGGTCAGAAAATATACGAGCAACTAGAGCAGATCTTATAAAAATATATAAGAGAGAATATATGTTGGATATAAGATCTATTGGACAAATTGTAAGCATGTCTTTCATTTCCTTAAGTGCATGGTATGGATATTTTTTTTAACCTAATTGAAAGTAAATAAAAGAATAATATCAACTTATCTTTTGTTGCTAAGCCCTTACACCCTTTCGATGCCATGTAAAATCTAAGTTGGTTAAAAATTTCCTTATAGCAAAACTGATTCAAATGAAATTTGTAAATATCTAAATTTATATAGAGTCAATGTCTAATATAGCAGCCTATCAAGAACTTTGTTATTCTTTTTAATTACAGGGTATACGTATTATATTCAGTTGATATATTTTGAAATTATTTACAAAATTCCAATCAATAATTTTGTATTGTAAACACAAAGCAACCTTATCAGAAAATTACTTGAAAATTTGACAATAATAAAATTACCAAAAAATAAATCAGCCTTATAAAATATGAGTAAAAAGCCCGCACCTAAATACACTTTGACCATTTATAACCCATGATTCACACATACCAAAGAAGCTATGAGGTAAGTCCGCAAATCACAAGTTCGTGTTGAAGCAGTAGAAGGAGTAGGATCAGGTGAGCAGATGGTAGAGATTTACCTGAAGCAGACGTACACGCCAATTGTAATGTCGTTCACTGGGCATGGAATCGCTGGGCAGTAGATCAAAATCAGGACGCTTTGTGCTGCCGCCAGAAATACCCGAGTGCGTTCGCACTTCTGGTGTACCATTATCAAAATCCCAGAACTTAATCAAACCATAGGTATCCATTATCGTAGGTATTATCAGTTTCTTCATGGCTGAGCCGTTAGTTCAACAAAAACCAAAACAAAACAAAAAACGAACCACAAAATCAAATGCCAAAGAAATAACTTGCAAATAGGCGCCTGCTGTCGCCGCTGGCAGGTGTCAACGGTCGACGTGATAAATAATAACTGAATGCGAGAATTGCAAATTGCGCTAGTGCGACGACGTCTGCCGCAATTTCGATGGCTACGTCAAGTGTATAAAATGTGTATCTGTGTGTGTGTACATTGAGATTGTATGAATGTATTATTATTGTGTGTGCCCTTTTTTGTTGTGGGTGGTGTATCGCTTTGATAAGCATTGGCCAGGCCAGGCCAGGCCAGGCCATGCAATGCCAGGCCTCGCGTCTGAAGGGGTTCTCTACTTTATTGTATTGCTCTATTGGTTATTGTCTGTGCTAGGCAGTACGAGTGTATATAGAGAGTCTGAAGGGTTCGAGTCTATGGTGCTTGAGGCTGAGGCTGATACTGAGGCTGACACTGACGTTGACACTGGTTGGCTGACGAACGCGCACGGCGGGAGAGTCAAGTGTCTTGATTAGATTAGCCCACAGGAATTGCATTGATGGGCACGAGCCGACACTCTAACAATGCATACTCACAATCATTGCCATCATCTCAGTCTACACACATACACACACATGTATACATACATAATCATATACATATATATATATATATGTATATATATCCGTGGGTCATGATATTCTCAACATTGACCTCGGTGCTCCAAGCAAAGAAGCTGCAGTTGACGTTGCAGCTCAAGCTTTGTTTTGTCTTTTGATTAACTTTTACCTAAAACAATGATAGGAAATAAAACATTAAAAAAAATAGAACGAAAGAGAGACTAAAACTACTAAACTAAAGCGCTGCCAATCTAAAAAGTCTATTAATTTACGTCAAGAGCATTGTTTTCCTCCATCCCTACCTTTATTTACTTCCATCTCTTTTATCTCCCTCCAATGTGGTCACAATCTCCATAGACCACGCATGATTAATGCTTATAAAGTCGTATATTTGTACTGTCGAGTCATAAAAATCTATTTCGAAATGCTTTCAAGTTGTAAAAGTGGCCACAAAAAACATTAATTTTCACGCACAAATTTATACTTTCATTGGTAGAACCTGGCCTTTTTGGAGGTATAACTTTTTGTCCCAGACAATTTGTTTTTTTATATTTTTCGAGTTTTTATGAACTTCACATAAAAGTTGTAAATATGTATAAATATATATATGTATTATTTTAAGTGTGTCGAGTTATTGTAAGCTTTTAATTGTAATTAAATTGTCGGCTTTTAGCTCAGATATTTCTATCTGAACTACATATAAGCTTATCGCTTTTACGATTTTGACAAGCATGTTACCTTATCGAACTGGAACAAGCATCAATTACAAATTCATTGCCTTTGTCGCCTACCTTGCTAAACAGAGCTAATCACTATTAATCTACTAAATACCTGTCTGATTACAAATCGAAACACCATCACACATACTCACACACACCCATGTAAATGGAGAGCATAAACACCTCTCATGCTGCGTTCGATTCAAAAGCCGACATTTATGAGCACAATGAACTTGGCTAGCTTAAGTGTAAACAAAAGTATTTAAAAAAATAAAAAAATCGTTTCATACTAACAGCCTTGAAATTCAAGTGTTAATAAAATGCATTCAAAATAAAATACCAAAAAACACGAAATTTAAATAATTAAATATCTCAACAGGATCTAACACTGCATACTCCTAAGATAATCTGTACACAATCCAATTCTTAATTACAAACAAAAAAGTTCAAGTTTACTTCATACAATCTTAACAGAATCTAACGAAACTATTTTGAAGTGCTGTTAATAACAGACAAACATTGCTGTTAAACTTACAGCCTGCATTGGAATTTAACATTGATCAAAGCAGATTCTGCAGAAAACCAAATGAAGGAAAGTTTCAATTGAATATTGCAAAGCAACAAAAATGAGAACTTTACTTGGTTTCAACAATTTAATACTATTGACTTATAGTATTATGTTCTTTTATGTGCAAACTTAATATTAACAGAATAAATTAAATGCTATTTAGTCTAAATCCTATTTTAGTGTATATTTAAAGCTGTTGTTAACAGCTGAATACATTGTTAAGTAACTCTAAGAGTTTAGTACACTATTACTTAACAAGCGCTATATATATTAATATTGATTAGAATGAATATTACAAGCTGGTGAATACTATGCAATATCCACAAATAACTTGCAAATGTATTCCAATTTAGCGGATGTACTGCTATAAATTGTTGTGTTTTGTGTTAAGTAGCTGCTATGCAGATGCTACAAGTAGAAAACAGGCAAATAAATAGGAGTATTTGATTTGGTGGAATGGGGTTGCATTTGAGGTTCATTCACTGAACCAATGAATACAAATACTCGTAACCTTAGAGGGTTTCTTTAGCCACCGCATGAAGGAAACGCATGGCATGAACGACTCTCGTTTACTGTGGTTGCTGTTTTGATAGTGTTGATAATGTTAAAAATGTTGAATTGAATTGAAAGAGCAAGCAACAAGAAATTCATTCATTATGAGGGTACCATGAAAGTTAATGAGTAAATGAGTAGTGGTAGTATTAGTGGCAGTGGTAGTGGCAGTGACAGTGGCAGTGGCAGTCGCAGTGGCAGTGGCAGTGACAGTAACAAATGCAGTAACAACGAGGTCGGTCAAAAGAGCGTATTACAGAGAGGGAAACTGGGAGGAACGAAAAAAAAGAGGAAAAGAGAGGTACTTACTTATACGATATAAGTCTTTTTAAATTACTTTCCGAGTATGTGGTTACTGGCATTGATAATGTGTAATAGAATACTCGTATTCGAACATAAAAATATTCACTCCTGTATTTGGTTTTGTTATATAAATATCAATTTTACACCACTTCATTGACTGACTGCATAACAACATTCAGTGTAATGAACTCTAATAATAGTCGCACTCGACTAGACGCCAGTAAGTTTTGTTGATTTGCGTTTGTCTTTGGCTTTGGCTTTCGATCATTTCGGCTAGAGACACTTTCCCCCTGTTATGTTATGTTAGTTAACCATTAGTCTTATGTTATTTTGATGGGGTCTTAGTTTAGACAGCTATTTAATCCTCCATATACATAAACTCCTATAAATACACACATACATTTAAGTGTAATCAGCTTAAAAAGACAACACTCTATCATGATCAAATCAGACTACGACGCCTCTTCTATAAGTATACTCATCGTTATGCCCTTGGCCTTTCTACTTTCTATAAAATACATTTTTAAAATAGCTTCCAAATATATCTCTCCTACTCGTATGACATCAAACTAATCAGTTTTTTGCCCTTCTCCTCCCACTCTTCTAGTTTACCACTCCTAAAGCCCTCTGTCTCTCCAGACAGTTTCGCAGCTGTTGCAGTCTGTCATCCAATTTTGTAAATGATTTCTGTTCAATTCTGTATCTGCTCTTAACTGTTCTGTGTAATGCGATACTATGAGAAATGCCAGCTGCAATCCTTACAAGAGTAAAATTTCGTTTAAGAGAGCAGCTACTTGTTTTGTAACCAAACAACAGATGGCCAATCTAATATTATAATTACAACAAATTCTTAACAGTTGAGTAATCAGTGAAGTTCGGATGAAGAGAGTTAAAAACGTCAAGAGTTCCATATGGTAAGGAAATTTACATTAGATAATATAAATCTTATCTATATTCTAGAATAGGTGGTCTTATTATTCATTCTATCAAGTATTAGAATTGCTTTTAATAAATATTTGCTAAAATGGTTTCTATGCCATATTTATGATCTAAAGAGATTGATGGTGGATGATCTACCATCCATATAAATATATGGGTATATTACAGTTATATTTACATATTTTTAGTAGGGTTTAATAACATTTTCATTTATTATCTAATTGTCTGTTTTATAATTATAATTTTTATATAAGAGAATAGTTACCAAACAGTCAGTATATCCGTTAGTCCTTATACCAATAACATTAACATCATCCTTTCCACTCTTCGGGTATCTGAAAGATAAGAAGAAGAAACAGAGAAAATGCTGGGTAAGTATAGAATCGCAAATTTTGTTAATGAATTGAAATTTCTTTTTTTTTCTGAGAACAATTAAAAACGGTAGCCGAAGACTAACAAATTTGGTGTTTGTGTTAGCGCCAGGATTAACCAAGCTTCATTTTTGGGTGATTACCAGAAATTGCGTGATTTATGAGGGAAAGGGGAGGTGCTGACCTTGTGCAGTCCCGCCATAAACATTTATAGCCTTACACATAAAATTCCTTAACAAAAGAGCGACGTGAAAATTGCAGAAGGTTTTACAACGGAACATAATAAAAGTAAACGCTGAAGAACAAAATGTGTTGTAAAATGTTTAAGAAAAGGAAGAAAAACAATATTAATGGAAAGAGGAAAGGCGGAAAACAGTTTTTGCGTGTGAACGTGCGGCAGACGAAAGTGTTGACGATTGAGTTATAGTAGTAGGTGGACAGGTTCAGGTACTGCATGTCTTATGACTGAAAATTGCATTTTTGCCAAGGTGAATTTTCCATGGAAAAAGGCGTAAATTCTGGGTGATTTTTAGTGGTGGGTCAGCTTAAGGAGCAGTAAGCATCAAGCAGCTCAATTTCAATCAAATGCAACCAAATGGATTCCATTTGCTTATGCTTATTGTAAGCAAATACTGAAAGAGATTCCTGGAATTCTTGCCACATGAACAAGAGCGCAAACAAACAGGCCAAAAGAATTTCAAAGGCATTTAAAATTAAAAGGACCAGAAACACACAAACACATATATACATATATATATATATATACATAGATACAATCATCAGGAAACCTTGTTGGTTGCCGTTTTCCTTTTTGAGTTTTTCTTTAGCTTTTCTTCGTTTACTGCCTAAAGATGTGCAAGAGGTCTGCCACCACGACGACGACGTCTGAGAGCATTCAGCAGGATTGAGCACTGAGAGGACTAGCAAATTGTGTGGCTCATAACAAAAAACGGATTAAATTTTCTGAATGCGTGAAGGAATGCAGTCTTGGACCTTCTCGTCATCTTCATCTTTGTCGTCCGCATCATCCTGCTGCTCTACAGGATGCAGTCATGAGGATATCTTTTGAAAGCATATGGCTTCTTTTCTATTAGTTTCTATGTATATGTATATCAATCTGTTTCCATCTTTTTTTCTACTCAATGTTTCCACTCTGCATTCCTAACATTCATTTGTATCTAGTTTTCTACTGTTATTTCGTTTGCCTGTTGCCTGTTAACTATCCAGGTACAGGTATATGTGATTGATATCTACCGCCTCCATTCAAATGCCACGTAATTACGAAATGAAATGGGATTCTATGCCTTTGTGGGTTCTTAGTATTAAGTCTAATGGAGTTGGGGAGCCAGCAGTTTTGGTCAGAGCAGCTGCTCTTCAATGGCAAGATGAATCATTAAAATGAAAATTTATATAGACAGCTGCAACAGCAACAGCAACAGCAACAACAACAAAACCAGCAACCAAACCCGAAACTGTAACAGCAACTGCAAACAGCAAAAGCAACAGCAAAAGCAAAGGCAGCTCCTGCTTCCTGATGCAATGTGCCTGCGATTAAAATTTAAATCAATCCAATAAAAAATAAAAAAATATGAAAAATGCACAATCACTCCTTAATGTATTTCAATCATACTGAATGTATCCGATTCTATATGAATATATATATATATATATATATATATATATATATATTTATAAAGATAGTCTTACCGTTGCAAAGTACGTGCATTAAAACGTCTGCACTTTCCGGGTATAAACCGATTGTTAGTGGAGAAGTTTATCGATTTACACTTCTCCGATTTTATAGGAGTATCCGTTCTATATGTATTCCGGTGTTTCTTCATATTTGATACGATAATAATGTTTTAATATATCGTTTCAAAGTTATTGCACCTTAAGTTTTAAACACTTCTGGCTTTAATTTATACGTATATAATAATCGTATATACCATATATATGTATACACAGACACACACACATCAAAAACAAAAGAAAAAAGATAAAAATTAAACACAATATCAATATCAACTATATATTAACTCCATGAGTTGCATATCCCGAGAACATATTCCGTATGCCATACACAGAGATGGAGACAAACGGAGAGCGAGAATTTTTTGTGTGCGTTCACGATGTTGTACAACGGTAGACTGATCGACAGGGTATTCCGGATGAACCCAAAAACCTACCCTCATATCATAACAGACAGTGTAAGTGTTTGCATGGAAGTAGAATTTTGAAGTTGAGACAAGATCTGGATTGAGTTGAGTGAAATTTTGTTGAGTTCAAGATGTGTTTGTGCAGGGGATGGTCGCTTCAATAGTGCATAAAATTAGGGGCGCGATTTATGCTCCTAACCTCGTTTACCTTAACAGGCTGGGGCTACACTCAATCATCCACACACACACATATCTAAATATATATACAGACACAAACGCACGTGACATCTGCTTTAAAGTCTTGTTCTTAAAATGAATTGTTTTTTCTTGTTGTCCTTGTTTATTTGTGACAGCTGTCAGCAAATGTCCTGATTCTCAATATCCTTGATCATTTCGACAATTTATATTCAACTGTCGCACTCTCTGCACTGTCTGCACTTAGAACATGAACATGAATATATATGCCATAAGTTTAAAATAATATTTAAATAGAACTGACAGCTGTTCATGAGACAGGTTCAGGTTCAGGCGCGGCGGCATACTCTCTCAGAGATCCGTCTTAGGGAAAGGCAGCTGCGTCACATTTGCACTCAAATTATTTTTTTTTAATTTTTTGCTCAATTGCAGCCGTTGTACTATTGGCAGGACTCGTTGGCAAGGATATTATTTAAGGAATATTCACAAAGGCAATGGGCAAAAAAGGGAAACTGCATACAAATTGTAAGCAAGAAAACATCTGCCGGTCTCTGCCCATGCTACAAAAACCAGTTTTATTTAGCTCAAAGGTGGTGCAGTCGCTAAATTTCTGTTGCATGTGTTAAACTCTCATGGTGATGGTAATGGTATTGGTAATGGTTATGTTGGTTATGCTGTTTGTTGGTGGTGGTAGTGGTGGTGTCGGTGTTGTTTGTATCCACCAACTGGCAACTTCCTCATAAATGCGTGTGGCAAACAATACTCATAATTTATATACCCAAACCTCCACTCATACTTATACTCATACCCATACCCATACCCATACCCATACTTATACCCATACTCATACACATACATATACTTGTTGTTGTGTGCCTTATTCATTCTATTCATAAATCAAAACCATTTGCCACGAATTTCTGTAAGAACGCACGTGCTACTAAAAGTATAACGAGCAAAAGGAAAACGAATATCCTTTGTCTAAGGGAATGTGTGCAATTACATTTAAAGGTAATAGGAGTAGAGAGTCTTCTGCTTTCTTCTGTGATTCCCAACGCATTATGTTATATATTGAAGAATTTATGAAAGAGCAAAACCTTTTTGCCAGTTGTTATAAAGAAGACAGTTAAGATCGGATTCATTGAAAGTTAGAAGACTTAAAGAAATTCACTTTGTTGCTGACAAGGAATGGAAATACAAAAAGTTTATGTGTATTCTATGAAAACTGGTAGAACCTGCAGTAGACAGAAAGGAATTCTTTCTACAAAACGCGAAGTGCTAATCAGCAGACTATGTGAAAATATGATTGAATGCAAACAGGTGCACAGTACGAGGTTAAAGCTTAGCTCACTTGCTAACCAGAAGAAACTGTAGAAATGGAATGAAAGAATTAGAGAGATCTACAGAGGAAAAGCAACGATCATTCTGCGAAACATAAAGATCCCTATAAAACATATAATAGCTGCACGATTATAAATCCAATGTTGATAAATATATCTTGACAATAATTATATATATTTCCATTTACGGAAATCTTCCCTTCATTCGAATATTTTCCAAGGATTTTCTTTAATTTATTTAAAGTGGAAGCAAAAGAAAAATTAATAGAATGATATTAACATTAAGAACGTTGCACATGGCAGAAAGGAAATAGCTGCTTACATATATTCCTTTCGACTTAAGCGAAAAACACACCGGTACACCAGCACACACACACACTCACACACACACACACACACACTTACACATACATTCGTGTAGGACACTCAAGAAATAAGGAAATGCATTTGAGGCTGAAATTTGATAAGCACCTGCAAATGGAATAGACATCACACGAAATAGACCTTAAGACACATCCCATACACTGATATAAACGGAAGTTAGGATGTGCACTTAAGAAGCGACACACACGCATAATATACACACAAACAAACACACACTCGCACACATACACACACATGACCTGAGCTTCTATTTATATATATAGTCTCTCTTCTCCTGGTAAAATAAATACAAAAAAAAGAGGAAAAAAGGAAAAACAAAAAAAAGGAAAACCCGACGACAACTCAAGCGGATTGGGATTGAAAATGTGATGAAAACGAAGCCAGAGACGGGATGGATGCCATCCGGCGACAGGCAACAAGCAACAGACAACTTATGTACAAATAGTCACAGTCACATTCATAGTCACATTCACAGTCACAGTCGCAGTCGCAGTCGCAGTTGTTGTCTGCTGAACGGCTGAGCGACACTTAAGTCGAAGATTTGTTTATGGAAATACACTTGGAAATTGCTGGGATTACTTACAGAAAAGATGAAGATGAGGTTGAGGTTTAAGTTGAGGATGAGTATAAGAAGAGCGGCGACATCTGCATAAATTGAATCATAAACAATGGCAAGTCCATGGCCAGCTTGGGTTTGGGCTTTGGGCTTTGGGCTTTGGCAATCAGGCTCAAGGTTGGGGCCCACACAACAAACTTGGCCAAGGCAAAATGAAGTCGAGTAAAGTGTGTGACTGGCCAACTGATAACCAGCAGGGAGTAGGGTGTCGTAGTAGTAGTAGTAGTAGTAGTCTAAAGGGAAGTAAGCACATAAAAAAACTGGCATTTTTTTAAGGCCCTTGAAATTGCATAGCTCGAGACAACAACAACAACAGCAACAAAAGATATAAAAAAAAGAGACAGAAACGTTAAAAAAAAAATAAAAATATAAAGAAAAGAAAAATCGCACAACCTGTGGAATTCGAACTGGTTTTTCTGTACTTCATACAAAGTACAGAAATTGTTTAATGCTGCCGACAGGTAGGCCATAACATACAACCTTACAATGGGACCAGTTAGTAGTAGTTGCAGTTGTATGTTTAGTTGGCCAAATCGTACCTTGTACCTGTAACGTCTGCTGCTGTTGCTGCTGGCGTTGTTGCTATTGGCCAAAGCATTTGCAAAACGGCAACAACTCAGCAACTCGGCTGGAATCATGGCTCATGGGGTGAGCCAGTGTCACTTTGTAGATAAGCCACACATTGAGTGCAGAGCGTGTCTAAATTGTCTTAATCCAACTTAAAATTTGCAAAAAGAAAGACCAAAAATCGATACAACTAACACATGCAATTTGTCTACTGATTAACAACAGAAAATTAATGTTTAGCAAACTGGGAAATGACCATGACAGATCTTTAAACAAAAAAAAAACGAATAATAATAATAATAAAATACAATAAAATACCAAACACTTTTACGCCCATCACATTATAATTGGGCCCAAAAAAACACACATCAACTCTTGGGAGTAAATAGTACAAATTGCCATGAAGAGCAACAGCTGGCACAGTAGAAGGTCAGCATCAAACTTTTATTACATTTGGTATTAAATTGACAACAAATCTATAAGCCAATAGACAGTTAGTGTAATTCTTACTGAGAATTCTGACTTGGGAATCTCAAAGAAACATTTGAGAAGAAAATGTCAAAGCATAGAGTATATTATTAGATATTTACCATGCTTAAATCAACATCTAAATCTATCGTTTGATGTTCGTCAACTGCAAGATATTTATGTCAGAGTTGCTAGGTATTTAAAATCCAAAAGGTTGTGCAACATATTACACACACAACACAGCAAAATGTGTGTGCTGCCTAAGCACTCTATGTTAGGCCATGCAAGTTGCAAGCAATAATGTGCAAGTTATAGTTAGCTTTGCTGTGGGAAACATTCTATACATTAATTTTAAAGTTAATTTTTAACTTTTTTGTTAACGAATTTTGTATTTATTAGTTGATTTCATAGCTTAATTAATTATACATAATTAGAGCTATTATGTATGCATTGATTAGATAGAACACATCATCTGCCATGGACCAAATCGGTTTACTCTTGAATGTCTGTTGCTTTACACGCAAATCTGCGCAGTGATACGGAATGACCTTGTTATGAGCCAGTGAACAGTTGGCTAAGAGCTAACTAACATAATGTGCAGCTAACTGGTATGTCTGGCACAGATTATGTTCTAAATCAATATTGGATTGCAGCAACATTGCAGAGTCAACAGGAATCATTAGTTAAAGACGGCACGTGGCATTATGGTTTTACCTCCTTTGTTCTTTGTGCTTTGTCCTCTTTATATTTATTTTATTTGTTTATTAAAATGAAATGCTTATTATATATTATGAATCTGTAAATATATATATTATAAAGCAATAATAATTAAAATATTATATATTGACTCGAGGAAGAGCACGTTTTGAAATTAGTCGACGTTTCAAATTGAATTATCAGTGAAACGAATTTTAAATGCGCAATCGAACTTTGATCTAAAAAATGTGGATTAAAAAAAAATGGAAAATATAATATAATATAACAAATATAAGGGGGAAATGAAAACTTTAACAATAAACAAAGCGACACACAGTCTAGGCAAAATACGTTGTATGATCTACAATTAGTTGAATCGATTGATTAGGAAACTATTTAGATGCAATTCAATAAGGAGTCCACAACGATCCTTGGCATTTAGTATAGAAGTCGAAAATTTAAATGAATTTAGTTAAAGTTAGTAAAGCTTGCTTGTGGGTTTTTCCATTTACTTAATTAGTTCACATCTGTTGGAATCTTCTATTGAAGATAGATTATACTTGTCCAAGTTGTCCAAGTTGACCAAATTTGATTCCCTGGCTAGTTGCTGGATTTTGTCCTTAATCTTTTACTAATTCCAAAGGAAACATTGGCTCAGTTAAAAGACAAAAACATTTGGTGATTAGTTTTATTTTTCATCTATTTTTTTTTTTTTATACTTTTCTATTCTTTTCTATCATTTTGTTTCATTTCGAACATATGCAAATTGCTATTGAAAAATTCAGTTTCTATATGTGTTAGTATATTGTGTGTGTTGGATGTATTGGGTGTGTTGTGTTCTGCTGTGCTGTGGGTTTTCTTTTGACCTTTGGTATAGGATTTTTAAGACCATTAATCCACACAAAGTGACATTTGAGAGACATATTCCATTCGTCAGGTCCCACAAGTCGAACTGTTCAACATGTGAGCAGGACAGAATTTAGTATATAATAAAAATAAGAAGAAAAAAAAAGAAGAGGAAATCAGCATGAGCTGTGAACCATGTACAGAGCATAGAGTAAGGAAACGCAGAAGGGGGAATAGGGAAAGCAGAAAGGAGCAAACGTTGTAGTAGGAGTAGTTGGAAGTACTTGTAGCACATGTAAATGTAATTGGCTTTGATTAATTGAAAGCAAGGGATGCAGTGCAGCCGAAGGGCAGGTAAGGAGGAGTAGAAGCGTAGAGGAGGATATTAAAACTGTAAAATGAACAACAAACACAAACCAGAAAAGCCAGAGGACAACTCTTATGGGTCGAATGCTGGGCAGGTCGAGTGAACGAAGGTCAGCAAGAGTTAGGGAGGCGGAGTTCAGTTTGAAGGGGCAGGAAATTATGCAGAACTCGTTAATGCAACGGGTGCTGTCATTATCAGACGAATCATCGTGCTAAATGAGTTATAAATGGCGAATATACATACACATATATATGTGAATATATATACATATATTCACATGTTCATATGCGTGGATGCAACATTCAACATTCATGTGGTAGCAGGACGTTGTGTAGGAAGTTAGGGGCAAAGTGCAACAGGGTGTGGAATTCAACTGCAACTGCAACTGAAACTGAAACGGCATAGGCAATTGCAACGACGATTACAGTTGTGCCACATGTTGAAATTAAGCGAATTTAATGAATGAATTGAGCGAAGCGTAATGAATAAGCATGCCTATGTTTGTATGAGTATGTGAGTGTGTGTTTGTGTTTATATGTTAATGTGTATGCGTGTTATTGTTTATGTGTGGGGGTTGCCTTGTTGCATGAACTGTTGAAGTTAACTGCACAATTTGGGGATTGCTGACGTATCTGCATCTGTCGATGTTGTTCAATGTTGTTGTTGTTGCAGTTGTTGTTGTTAAATGTTGTTGTTGCTGCGTTGGTTGAACGTGCGCCCACATGTTAGCTGCAGCTGTTGATGCCACCGTTGTGGCAACATCAATTGCTGCCAGCAAGAATGATGCGATTTTAACTATAAATAACATCAAAGATTGTTGTTGTTGCTGTTGTTGCTGTTGTTGCTGCTGTTGTTGTTTAAGTTACTGTTGTTGATGTTGTTGGTATTGTTAACTTGTCGCTTGTCGGTAAGACCAAAGAGGCCAAGTACGCCCACAGGCGCCGTTTTGATGGTATCACGGCCAGAGTTGCAGTACGAGTATCTGTGTTGCAACTTAGAACTTTAACATGCCACATATACAAAGTCGGCAATGAGGATGAGATTTTTTTTTATTTTTTTTGGTAACGTATTTTGAATGCATAATGACTTCAAATTATGAAAGATAGAGATAGTTACAGAAAGAGAGATAGAGAGAAGGTGAGACACAGAGAATGAGTCTGAAGCACATTCACGAATTCATAATTAATTAAATGCGAGTGCAGAGACCGGTAGAAGATACATGCAAGACCTCCTAAAAACCCAAATAGCCCCGATTCACAATCAAGTTGAACCAACAGAAAGAGAGGTAAGTATATGTATATAGTGTATGTATGTATGTGGAAGAGGAAAAGGGGGGAAAGAGGTTTAAAAGAAGGCACACGCAACGCAACTTGGATGTGCACAGTGTGAAACTGTCTGAAGAGCCGAAAGACAAAGACAAAAGACAAAATGTAACAAAAAGAAACAACAAAAAACAAAAAATAAAGAAAAAAAAAAAGAAAAACAAAAGAAATTACTTGGCTTCAGGGGGGCTGGCATAGTTTTCTCTCGTTTCTTTCATTTACAATTTCTTATATGATTCTCCTTCAATTGTAATTAAATGCACCGCACTCTATATATTGTTTATATATGCATGTATGTATGTATGTAGGTATGTTAGTGTGCGTGAGTGTGTGTGTGGTTCCGGGAAATCTTAACCGTAAGAGCCACTAAGAAAATTTATGAAAAGCTGATGAGTGTGTTGAACTCAAAGCTGTTAGGATGACGACAAATGACAAATGAAAGACAACAACGAAGGATACTCCAATTACACATAAACACTAACACACACACACACACATACATAAACAGGTCAATTGTATAAAATTTTATAGAATTTGACACTAATGGATGTGACTAATTATAAACAAACTTTATACAAAAGTGTTATAAAATATATTAAATTACACAACAAAAAATAAATAAATAAAAACAGAAAATTAAATAAATATTGTAAAAAAGTCATACAGATGCGTAATATATATACTATATATACCTTATGTATATATTTATTTATATGATATGTTATGTTTGAAACTGATAAGCACAGTAAGAACATTCTTGAACAATTGCTTTATATATTTATATATTATATATAAGTTCGTGGCATTTTTGACTGAACTCAAAATATTCGCAATGAACATTAAAAATATTATTAAGTATTCGTAGAGCTTTCAATTTATCTGTTCCGGTTTTAACTTTCTTTTTTTTTTTAATTTATGAGTTACAAGTAACTTTTTCTTTATATATACTATATACCTATAGGTATATACATACATATACTATATATATATATACTACTATATATATAGAGTATATTTAAAAGTCAACAGGTATTACATACTCCTAGGTTAAGTCTGTTCCGGTATTCGATTTCATATTTTGTTTTTACTCTGAAAAAATTGTTTATATTTATTTTCTATATATACCTTCAAAAGAAAGACTGAGAGAGCGTATGGAAAGAACAAAATAAGAGGGGGATAAAGGTAACAATTTCTTCCCTTTTAATTTTCAGTAATACAAAATTTTATAAAATTTATTATATATAATAAAAATTCAATTATATTTTTGTGTTTCAGTGTTTACCTTATTTTGACTTTGTTTGTTTAATTATATTAAATATTGGATATTCTATATTTAGTAGATATATTCCAAGAAAAATATCAAATTTTCTTCTATATAAATGTATATATTTCGTTTGAGTAAATAAATAAACAATATATAAATATTTATAGCATATTCTATAAAATTCTTACTGTGTTTATATGCTTAGATAATTAAATTATATTTAATGAATTTATTTAATTAAATATATAGAATTCTGGACAGTTTAAGTACTGAGAATAAAGGCCAGCGGCCTGGGAAAACACAGCATGACCACCCTGGGAGACGAACCCAGGTTTCCCCGTTGGGGTTGCTTGTAACAATTTGTGCATTCCATTGGGCAATTCGTTTCCCTATATAATTTTGCTTTTAAGGAGAGACTTAGTGAAAGACTTTCTTTTGGTAAACTTTGCAGTTATATTTGGCATATAGTATATATCTTAATGTGAATCATTTAAATATGTTATTGCGTTATATTCTTAATGTGGCAGTTAATGGAATAAGTATAAACATATTTCAGTAGAAGCTCTATAATTGTGATTTCGTTTAATATCTTGAATTTAAGGGGAAATTTTTAAAGAATAAAAATAAGTAATAATTGCTTTTCTTTCTGTATGATTCATATATAGCATATATAGGGCTCTGCATTGATAATTGAGTTTCATCTCTGGCAGATGAAACAAACCTAATTATGATAGAAATTGCAGCAGGTAATGTAACCAATACGGAAATAAACATTTAATTGGTAGGTATAGGTTGAGGTCGGTGATGTAGGTGGAGTTAATATTGTAACTAAACATAATCAATATATATTAAATTGCACTGAATTGCGTATAACTGTCTATAGGTCTGAGGTAATTGAAGTAATATATTGTATAAGGGAAATGAATGTTATATAATAATTAACACAGTTAAATGCTATGAGTACTTAAACTAACTATATGACAAACATTAGATTGAATTACCAGTAACAAACCAGTAAGAAACCCACAAATAGTAAATTTTAATACACTTTTCCTTTTGCCACTTCATAAATTATGTAATCAGGCAACTATGGATACTATACCTATAGCTATAGCTGTATAACTGTAGCTATAACTGTAGCTATAGCTATATAGCTACTATATGGCTGTGGCAATAAAATGCAATGCTCATATGGTATATGAAGCATGGAGGAGCATTAAAAGTTTGACCATCCATTAAATTAATTAAAGTTTTAATTAAACTAAAACTAGTATATAAACTATATATATATATAAATGTATATTTTGCGGCTTTCTAGCGTAAATGTAATATAAGAAAACAAACAAAAATCACACAGTAAACAAACAAATATACAAAACACACACACACACACACAACACAGCAACAATTTTTGGGTTCAGTTGTCTCGCTGGCAGCACTTGATTGACATATTATATTCAGAGATAAGTGTAGTTAAGACCTTTAGGAGGAGACTGCAAGGACAGGCAATACTGTCATGCTCTTAATATTTAATATATATTTATATAAATACCTACATACATACATATAAATATATATATATACAGTTAATTACCAAGCAGCTCTGTGTACTGATTGCTGACTTAGCTTCACTGATTGCAAATGTTAAGGTCAAGCGGTGTGCCTTCGACTTGGAATATATATATACATATATATATTTATATATATTTTATGTAATAACTGAGAGATGATAAGACAGCTGTTACTACGAGTATTATACATACATATATATATATATATATATATATATTATTTATTTGAAATATAAATGTCATGTTGCTTACATGCTTATAGCCTTAAATTGGTAGTGCATTCACCTGACCTAGAGAGACGCAAAGAGACCACAGACGATCAAACAAAAGGTTTTCCAAAATAGATGAATTTGTATTTAAGACACCAAAACAGAAAACAGAAACAGAAACATAGACATAGACATAGACAAGAGTAATGAACTGTCTAGGGCAGGCTGAGGCAAGAAGATAGACAACTTGTTTTTCTTTTCTTTTTGTTTTGGTTTTTCTATTTTTTTTTCTCTTTTTTTTTTTTGGTTTTGTGCTTTGTTTTTGGGTAATATATTACGCATGCGTAAAAAAAAAAAAAAAACTGTCCGATTGTACACTCTATCCCCTACTCTATATGCTCTATGCTTACCGCCCTACCTCCAAAAAAAAAAAGGCAGCAGAGATCCCAAACTGTACGTGTTCAGACAACTACAAACATACGTACACACAGATACAAATTTGTAGATAAAAAACAAACAACACAAATGAGGCAGGCTAACAACAACCAGAGCTAGACAGACATCAACAGACAGCAACAGACATATGCATGTATGTGTACATGAGGTATGTGTATGACTAGTGTTAGTATGTTATGGCATATAGTACAAGTATGACTCGTATTCCCCATATGATATATAAACTTTTCAAAGACAGAGGCAACATTATGCAGCAAGACAAGCTACAGTTGTTGTTAGGCAACGTATAAAGACGAGAATGGGGAAAACTGCAGCTGATTTGTTTATCAAGGCGGCAACATGGACAGAGATGTCTCACTCTAAGGAATCATCGTAATCATCAACATCGCCAGTGTGCGGTTACCTTGTGCCTTTCTTCTTCATTCTATAATGTTGTTACTCAATCACATATCCATTCTTAAGAAGGGTGTGTGCGTGTGTGTGTGATTGTATATGCATTTTGTTGAGAGTATTGCCAGATCTATAGCTTAGCACACGTGACACTTACATGAATCAGATTCTGTTTACCTTATGGAATTGAGATGTGTGAGATTCCGTTTTGACATTGCCACCGAGGCGAAGGAGAAAGATTTATGTATGATTATGTTCTATGTACTCAACCGAACTGAACTGAACTGAACTGAAATGATATGTAAGCGAACCGGTTCTTAAGTGAACCAGTTTCTTTTTTTTTTCTTTAATAAACCATTTTTGATCTTAAGCAAAGAAACGACAAGTCATGAGTTTTGTTTTATTCTAATAGATTCTTAGTCTTATGTTTATGCATGAAAACTGGAACATTATCTTTATATTTTATATTTATATCTTAAACTAACAAAAGAGTAGAATATAATAGGAATACAAAATTTTTGTATATTTAATGCAAAATGAATGCTAAATCTTATCGAATATTTATAATGCTTGCATTAATTCAAATAAAATTGAAAAACTGGAATCTTTATAAAGACTTTTAGTTTCATTCAATTCAAAGCAATTCAGCATATATTCAAATGATTCATAGCTATATTATAAGCTATATGCAAGTTAATCAGAAAGCCCGAAGACTAAACTCGATAATTGAGAGAAATGCCTATAGCAGCGATTTCCCCATATGTCGGTCAACGGCATTGGCTCATCGATGGACAAACAAAAAAATTTCGGAAATTCAACAAAAAGAAAAAAAAAGAAAGAAAAAATAATATGAAATAATAATAAAAAAAAATAAAAATAAATAAATAATATAATAAAAGTGCATAAGCTGCAGTCGGGCGTCTAAAAAGCGAAAGTATTTAAGGTGCAGATAAGGGGAGCCAAGGGGCATAATTTAAAGTGTTTACTGTACGTTGTTAATTGACTAAAAAAATAATAGTAATAAAAGAAAAAAAACAAGAAGCTGTAGAAAAACAAACAAAAAAAACTATTTAATGTTTACGAAGCTTCTGGCAATCTTAAGAGATCAATAATATTTATATATATATATATATATATATTGATATTATATATGGATATATATACTGCAGAGGAAGCTGTCAGCTCACTGCTGACTTCATTATTTAATAGCCCACTCATAAAAAATATAATTTGTATATTTTAACATAGATATATATAAATATAGATATAGTGATAAATCGGTATACAAAACAGATTAGACATGAATAACGTCTAAATAAACTTTAAATCAAATTATTTAAAATCTAATAAAAAAATAAATACGGAAAAAATCGAATAAGCTTAAGTCAATCAAAAGATTGAAAATCAATTACAATAGCAATATTGATAATTAACAGCGATGATGATGATGATGATGTTGATGATGATGAGATGATGTTGATAAATGATAAATGATAAATGATGACTGTTGCAAATGACTGAATAAGTGGAATTGGAAGATCAGAACTAGTCGAGTAAAAACAAAAAAAAAACAAAACAAGAAAAATATAAAACAAAAAAAAAAATACAAAAAAAAAAAAAACAAGAAATGCAACTTAAATATAATTGAGGCACAAACAAGTTGCATGCCACAGCAAGAAATACTGCTGCTGATTTAGCAATTAAAGTTTGTTTTTAAACTTTTGAAACTTAAGAAATTAAAATAATTATATTTTTTAACTATCCTCAGACAAAGCTTGTAGCACTCGTATATAAACTGATATGTATCTTTCGCATAAGCGAAAAAAAAAAAAAAAACAAAAAAGAAAAAAGGAAAAATAAAACAAAACAAAAAAAACACAGAAAAGCAGATGAAGAAAATAAAAGAAAAAAACAACCTTTGTCTAATTGTCTTTTGTTTTTAAGTTGTGTCTCTTTTAAATGCCAACAATTTTGTGTACGTTTTTGGCTGAACTTCATATAAATTGTTGTTGTAGCTGTGTTGTTGTTGTTGTTGTTGCTGTTATATTTTCATTTCCGTTTAATTTAGTTGAATGAAATTTCATTTGGCAAACAACGAAAACTAATTATGGCTAAAAACATAACTTTGCAGCTGCTGCTGTTGCTGTTTTTGGCTACTCGTTTTAGCCACTTTCTGTATATAAGTATCTATATATATATATATATAAGCGTGTATGAGTGTGTGTGTGTGTTTGTTGTTTGCCAAGTTATTTTTTGACATAAATTGATGGTCTTGTGTATATTTGTGAGATTCAATGATCAGTAGGTTGACATTAAGTTATAATGAGCAAATGTTGTCAACACGTTTCAAACTTTCGGAGATTGATGACAGAGTTGCCAGGTAGCTAATTAACTGGGAAGAGAACCTTACGCCATTTAACTGTCACTCTTTTCTCATATTTTTCTTCTTTCCGTTTTTTTTTTGTCATCCATTAACCCAAATACCTATGTAACTACTTAGTACAGACAAATATATATCTATATTTATATATATATATATATATATATATGAATATATATGTTATGTGTCTATGTAGTAGAATCTTATGCATATTTAAGGCATTCATTACTCACGCCCCTGGAATGCATCAAGATGTCAAAAGTACTGTGTAACATGCAACATGCAGTAGGCAGCATGCAACGTGCCGCATCATACCACAAGCTCAAGACAGCTGTCAGTTTGAGATGGGAAACATGATGATTCAAAAAAGGGATTTTCAGTGGTTTTCCGCCAGGATATAAAAAATAAACTTTCCATTGCAAGCATACAAATTTTCAATTGTGATAAGTTCTTCGACTTTTTTTCTTGTCTTTTCTGTTTTTTTTTTTTTTTTTTTTTTTTTTTCAAGTGGCAGTGAACGAAGCAGAAGACACAAAACTTTGTTTTTTTCTCTTTTTTTTTGGCACTTGCTTCCTCTGGGCTGCATTTCTTTATTAAGCCCGAAGAGAATAAGAAGAAGTGAAAGAAAAAGTAAAAGCAAAAGAAGGTCAAGATATATAGTCATGTATATCTATATATATATACATATATAAGTGAAGAACTTTTGAACTTTACTCGATGCTCGCATTATATTTTAAATGCAACTGCACTTCTTTTGATTTGCTTGAGATGTTGCACACTAAATACAGAATATTATGGTATGGATTTAGATTTGGATTTGGTTTTGGTTATGGGTTGTGGATGTGGCCGCATGTTGAATGCCACTGGGGATATATCTATGGAAATGGAAATGAAATGAAAACAAAAAACTTTAAACAACAACCAAGGCAGATGCCAAGCAGCAAGTTGCATGGCCAACAGATGTGGCAATTGGTTGCTTTGGGGAAAAGAAAACTATATATATATATATATATATATAAACTTTCCCTGATTTGTTGACGGAAACAATGTTTAATCCAAATGGTTTAATGCTGTCTGGTCTTGATAAAAGTTTTACAACTCTTTAACCTTTCCATATGACACAGTTTCTATAACTTTTCTCTATACTTTAAATTGAGTTCATATTATTTGTTATTTATTCTCATTGTTATTATGATTATAAGAAAGCGAAAATTACACAAAATCAATTGAAAAAAAAAACAAGAAAAAAAAAGAAAAGCAAAAATAAACTTTTTAAGTGCTCAGCTGTGTTCTCAGCTCAATGGAGCATGGTTTAAGTGGGGGCTGAGAGAAAATAAGAAGAAGAAAATCCTATACACGATTTATATACATATATATATGTTAAAGAAATTTAATCATTTAATCATTCAATTGAAACAAAAGTTAGTAACATTTTATTAATTTATTTAAGTGCAAAATATTGCTTGAATGCAAATATCGCTTGTATGCGAAATATTGCTTGTCTGCAAGTATCGCCTGTATGCAAAACATTGCTGGTATGCAACTATCGCTTGTATGCAATAAATGACATATTTGCAAGTATCACTTGTGTGAAAAATATTGCTTGTATGCAAGTATCGCTTCTATTCAAATATTGTTTGTGTGCAAGTAATATTTTTATGCAAAAATTGTTTATATTAATGATATTCTTCTGCATTGCAAGTTTTAAAAGTTTTGACACAACATGTATATGTATTTATTCCAAACCTAAATCTTTTGCAAAGGTATAGACTATAAGCCACATGTCTGTGGCTCTACGTTGAGTTCTACGAGCATCACAAGGATGTCCATTGGCGCTTGTAATTATGTGCCTGGTAAAAATGGTTATATGTTTAGTAAATGTAAATATGGTAATAAATCTAACAAGGATCATATATATTGTTTACCTAATAAGGATTACACAGCTGCTAACTAAGGTTACCCAACAGCAAACCCCAATAAAAAACAAGTAAGAAGTCTGTAGTCGAGTGTACCCGACTACGAGAGCCCCTTTGCCTATATATACAGCCATAAACACACATACTTATACATACACACAGATTTGCACGTACTTAGCCATTGCGCGCACCTTTTAGCCCCACACGCTCCATAGCGCGGTACTTAATGTTGTATAACTTCCGTGTTTATTGTTCAATTTTAACGAAATTCATCAACGTAGATGAAAAATGGGCTACTTAATATGTGTGCGTAAATGAAATTTGATCGGTTAAAAATTGTATCTGAAAATGGATATTTTCAAATTGCGGGGGTCAGGGGAGGAAATTTAAAAATCCAAAACAAACTTGTACTAGCGTACGAACATAACGAATCTAGATTTCAAGTTTGGTTGCTCTAGCTCTTATAGTCTCTGAGAAACAGGCGTTCATACGGACGGACGGACGGACAGACAGACGAACAGAGCTAGATCAACTCGTCTTGTCGTCCTGATTCAGAATATATATACTTTGTGGAGTCTCCGATGATTATTTCTATGTGTTACATACTTTTGGATTTTGCATATTTCCAATAGCTCCGCTTTGCTCTTTTTTTACAAAAAGGCAAAGGGGCTAATGATATTGCTTAAAAGAAAAAGATATTAGAAATGATATCTGACTGGCGAAGACTATTAATACCAACTGGTATGAGTAATACTATATTAAAACTTGAGCCATCAGCTAATTTAGTAATAATTGCAATAACTACAAATAACGACTGTGAATTGTTCAATATACAGAAAGAAAGAGAGGGGTTTACACTAATAGAGACAGGAATAGTGAGAGGGGGACAGGATTGTTAGCAAAGTTAGCAGGTTTTTTTTTTTGCTTTGCTTTTATGTTTTGCAGAAAAGCTTCGAATAGACGTCGGATTACATGTGGTAACAACACGCCATAATATTCGTATCTTGGAAGCAGGCAACAAGCAAATTATATACGAGACACGCATCAGATATGTATATATCTATATATATATATATGTATATATATGTATGTACATACAAATCTTAGGGTACTATTCATAGACAGTAATATAGGTATGAGAGGAGATTTCCTCAAACAGGAAACACTGATTAGGGGCTGAAGAGTGAGTCTGGCAATTATTGCCACTGCCACATTGTGGCATGATAGAAGTAGCTGCAACAACAGCAACAACAGAAATAACAGCAGCAGCAGCAGCAGCAACGACAGCAACTCTCTGATGAATCTGTTGATTACTAGACAATGTGAAGTGTGTTGTTGGTTATGATGAAGGCGCGTTAGTTACACATCAAATGAGCATGTGTAAATATGTATGTGTGTGTGTGTGTGTGTGTGTTTATGCGTATGTTTGTGTGTGTATGACAACTATAATTATGCAGTTGTCAGTCAATTTTTCAAGCCATGCATATATTTGCAAAGAAGGAAAGTGACAATGCCAATTGCAGTGCATTTGCAGTTGCTGTTGAACTCGATAGGAAACCCTTTCCTCAACTGACAGTTCAACCTTTTTCTTTGGTTTTTTTTTTTTTTTGTTATTGGTTTTGCTATTGTGTTGCGTTTTGGTGCTGTCGACACGCCCTTATCACGCAGACAACTCTAAGCAACTTTAAGCAAAAAGCAATTAGAAATTCTTGTGGCCTGATAACGCTCTATGGAATTTATAGTTTCATAACTAACCAACACAACGCACAGGCACAACAAATAACGCACAATATCATCTATGTTGTCTATTAAGGCGAATGTATCTCATAGATACTCGCACTACAGTGCTGCAAACTGTAAACGACCAAGTCACGTACCCTGACGAAATGTGTCTAAAAATTCGAAAAAAAAAAATGAAAAATAAAATAAATACTGATAACTCAAGTAAGGGCCACCAAGGTGTCGTCATCATCAACATGATCGGGCAGGCCAGAGCAATGGCAGCAAAGGGGTGCAGTGAGGGGGGAGGTGATAGGGGTAAGGCTTAGGTACAAGCAGCTGTTGTTGCTTTCGCTGATATATACTATGTACAAATACGAGTAAGTGAGTAAAGGGGTCATAAAATTAAACATTCTCAGTATAATTGAAAAAAAAAAACAAAAAAAAAAGAAAAAACCAAAAATCGACAACAAGGTAGAAAATTTATAATTTCTGCTTTTGCCCTGATTACGTTTTATAAACAAATTCCTATGGGGTTTATGGGTCTTACGTGTCTTACTAATTAAATTGGTGACCAACTGTAAACCTCAGGAATTTCTTAAAAAGTTTTCAGGTAATTAATTTCTGCATTTAAGGAATCGCAATATTATGCAATCTGATTTTATTTAAAGGAGTTCGTATACGCATTCATATTCGGATTCGCATACGCAATTGTATATTATATATGTAGGAATGTTGGGGACAAGTCTACTACCATTTAAGACCTATACGATTGCATAAGTTTTAATGAAAGTAAAAGTTTTGGCTAAGCGCCGCCTGCAACTAATTGCGTCGACTTTCAAGTTAGGCAATACGAAAAAAAAAAAAAAAAATTGCAAACAAGCAACAAAAAAAGTTGACAAGATGCTGCAGTGCCTCCAACTGAACTGGACATGTACCGGGACTGACTGACTGACTGACTGATTTGCAGTTGACAGCTTGTTGTCCATAAATGGTGATGATGCTGTCTGTTGTTCCAAATGACTTTAAAACCAACTGAAGAAGTTGTTTCCTTTTTCTTTTTCATTTTCTTCCTTTTGTATAGTTTTTCTTTCTTTTCTCTCTATATTGTTTTTGTTTTATTTTTTTTTAACAGATTCCTAACTGTGATGGATGATATAAAAAGTAACTAAAGATATTCCATACAAATAAGCAAACTTAGTGAATGGCGATGGCTACTACTGTTAACTATATAGTTAAAAGGTACTCTTAAAGTGGAACTCTGATCTGTCAAGGGTTGTCATTTCTTCTGCATCTTTTAAGGTTGTCAACTGTCTGTATTTTTAGCATCTAATACATTAGCTTGTCTCATATGTTTTATAATGAAGTAGGGTTGATCTAACCTATAAAAAAAACGCTTAACATTTTGATGCCAAACCAAATGGTTCAGTTATTTGGTGTTTAAAGAGCGATAAACAGACGCCGCTGACGCAAAAAAAAGCATACTACTTTTAAAATCTTATATATATACTATATATATATATATATGTGTTTTTTTTTGTATGTATATAATTCAAATGTCGTCGTCTTCGCTATCATTGTAGTTGCGGTTGTTCTTAAAGTGACGAAAATAAAAACAGGGAGAAAAATGTCGTATGCATATCTAAAAATAAAGATAAACACTCGTACTCGTACTCGTACATAAAGGCTTTTATATATACATATAAATTTAAAGATATTTATGTATATACGTAGACATAAGCTTATATATATATATATATATATATATATATAGATATATATGTATGAATATATATGTAAAAATAAAATATTGCAGAATTTGCAGCAAAGGATATATTACAGGGTAAATAAAATAAATGAGCTAAATTTTATATAACCCGCATACGGTTAGGTGCAGATTTACGGCATTCCCTGGAAGTGACAAGTGTATGTTGGAGGTCTAGTTCGGGGGCTGGGGTAGGGGTATATTTGTGGGCATGTGCAGGTATTATTTGTAGTTGTTGTACAGCTTTGATGGGCAACAAATCAATGTCTCGTCTAAAATTTGTAGAGTAAAATGTGGACAATAATAAATAAGGGCAGAATCAGAGCAGGAGATAGCAGTGTGTTTTGAACGTGGTCAACATACCATATTATGAAAGTGGTCAAGGCATAGGGGCAATATAACAGCAGCAGCAGCAGCAGCAGCAGCAACAACAACAACAACAACGACAAGTGAAACAATAATAAGAAGGGAGACAAAACCTGTTGAGGTCACGAATTCAACGCGAAATTATTCACGGTCGATTAAATCGATAAACAAACAAGGGACAACGGCTGAACAGCTGAAGGAGATAACGAGGACTCAACAGTTCAGAGTTAAAAGTTTTCGTGTGTGTTGTATGTTGTGTCTGTGTGTGTGTGTGTGTGTATGCTGTGCTCACAGCTGTAGAAACAAAGGAATCGGGGCCAAAGATCAAAACACCACTAGAGGCAGTGGTATTTGCGGGTTGAATGGGTAGATTATCAATGGTGTGTAAAATTGGTAACATTTGTGGCAAAGTGGACCAAACAACATTGGCCTGAACAAACATCAGTTGACGGAAGGGGCAAACCGGGGTAGGCCGTAATAGAAACGAACTGACAGTGGCACTGGCAGGTGCAGGCAGCTGTGCGAAAACTTTGTTTAAGTTAAATGAACAAAAGAGTCTTGAAGCCAGATTGTATAGGGTAGATTACATCCACTATTGTATACAATAGACTATACTTAATACTAATAAAAAGTTTGATATTCTTGATTTCCAACCACAAATGAAAATTCTTTTATTTTTGTTGGAAATCAATAAAACAACTGTTGTCCAAACATATCATAAGTTACCCCAGAGAGACTGCTTCTACTACTACTACTACTACTACTACTACTTCTACTACTTTTACTACTACTTCTACCACTACTAAATTAGGTATGTAGGCACTGGAATGTCAAAAGATGGCATTCATTTAAAATTTTGTATGCGGCTACTCGTAGCGTTGAAAATCAATAAAAACAATTAGGTCGTATAATAACCAAATTTTATGTTGTCATAACGAAAGTTTCTCCGGCCGGTATGGAAATATCTCCGGAGTATCAATCGACTATGCTAAATATAATGCTGAACTTCATTATATATATATTAAATAGGTTCGCCCACAGGTTTAAAAATTAATAAGCATGTTTAGTGCTTTACTAGTAAACTGTTCGTAACTGTTTTTGGTATTTTTTTCTTCTTTTTTTTTTTTAAATATGTATAAAAATTTAGTCAGAGCTTCATAGTTAGACTTACATCTTGTCAGATGGTGCAGTAGTCATGGTTACCGTTACATTATTATCCGTACACAATGTTGTCGTAGTTATTGTTGTTACGTTTTCTTCTGTGGAATTTAAATACCATTTCGTTTTGGAGACAATTTCTTTGGGTGAGCTGCGCGTTTGTGTGGTTTTGTGTCCTTTGTCCTCGTATTTTTCTTCTGCATTCACTTCAACAGCCGCACATTCTGCGTTCTCCAGCTTTAATTGCAATGCGCCGTTGGCAACATCCTCGGCGGTAACACTATCAAATTCATTTGCCGAAGCACGCCCACTATCTCCACCAACGCCACTGCCACTGCCTCCGCCCACACATCCGCTACTGTTACTGCCGCCTACGATAAGAGCATCATCGTTGTTCGTATTCGTGTCATCCTTATCCTTTACGCCCAAAATGCACACGACGTGGAACTCATCGGCTGCCGCTGGCTGCGGCACACTTATTGTTGTTGTAGACATTTTTATTTTAATATTGTTGCTGCAGCAGGTCTTTAGCAATTGTTTTTTTTTTTTTTTGATATTGCTGTTCTTTTTTCTTTTATTATTATTATTATTTTGGGGGAATTGTTATTGATTTTCACCTAATGTTTTGCGAATTTCATTTAATTGCGCTTTACTCGCTTTGTTTATTTTACACATGTGTATATTTTTTGGCAAAATGCCGCGAAATAACATGCCCAAGCAAAAGAAACACAAAATGTACACACAGTTTCAGTAATAAACACACACATATACAAAAAAGAGACACAAAATTTTAGCGTCATCCGGCGAGGGTGCACTTGATTTAAATAAGTCTAATTGACATAGATTCCGTATTGCATATATGCAAATATCATAAAGGTACTTATTGTTTATATGTACATATGGATATGTATTGTAAATTAAAAACTTGTTTTAATTTATAAAGTTATATGTATATCTAAATGCGTTCACAGAAATAAAAAAGTTACATTTCCGTTCATATGCACAGAACAAATAACTCTATACAGCCACAATCTAATAATTTTTAAAAATTGACTTCCTTCAACTCACGCGCAAACCCGACGCGTCGCTTCTACGTCGACGACAAAACAACAACAAATGTTAATTACAATTTATCGAAGTGCGATATTTTACCAAGTATCAACAATCCGACTCATTTGGGCACTGCTAAGCTCAACATGGGCATGTTAACACGATGTTAGAGCAATGCAATGTTAGTAGCATTTGGGCATCAAGCCAAGTTTTTATTTTAATCGACGAAAAGAAAATAAGATACGACAGGGAGCTTACCTCAAAAATTCTATTATTATTGATTTAAGATTGTGACTGACAAGCAAATATTAAATATACAAAAAGAAAACATTACATTGTCGAATGTTGCTACCGTTGCAGTATGTAACTCATGCGCACTTACATAAGTGTGTAGCATAGTGCATTTTAAGCACAGCATAAAAGTATGTTACTAATATACTTATGCTTGTGCAAGGGCAGTTCGATATACAAATATAGTTGTTATTTTGTGGTAGTAAGTGAGTAAATGGTGTGTAAACACACATACATTCCGACAATGTATATATATATATATATTTAGGTTCAATGAATTACCAGCGAGTTACCAAACTTTTGTACTTTTTTTAAAGTATTATTTGACTGGAAATTCAGACATAATTATAATAATGTAAATAAAATAATAATTTAAATTTATAAATACGAAATAATTATTCGTTTTGTAACCAGCACAAACCAATGTTCATTTTTTTTTTGCAATATATTGACAGATTGTATTGATATGTCCCCTAAAGTCTTTTATCTTAAAACTTTTGTAGTTAAAATTATTTGTAAGTTCTTTCTTATGTTACTTTACCTTAAGATTAGATTAGCTTTCGTATATTAAATTTGGGTTAAAAATAAATATTGCATGTTGGAAAATTCCTGCAATAGAAATTTATTTAATTTACCTGCAACATGATAGGTAGTCTTTGGCATAGGAGAAACAGCAATTTTACTTTGACTATTGTACTTCCTTTAAATTTGTCTTTTACTATTAAAATCCTAGGCACGTGCACACAATAGTTGACTGACCCACTGAATGATTTGTCCTGATAAAAGTTAGCTCCCTGAAAACTGGCCAGGTACAACACAGTTTCAGTTTATATATAGTCTTTTTATACTGCTGACGTAAGAACAAAAAGAGGGTCATAACTTATTTATGACGAAGAGGCTGTCTCTTTCAGTACAGATGGTGAATGAAATAGAAATAATGGTGTTGGATGCAGGCGGGGTAACGCCTTAGGTAAGAGTATATGCCTATCTAAAGATGTGTTTAAAGTGCAGTTGAGCAGTGGGTCAGTGAACTCGCCCACCAGACGTTACGGTCGTTTGAGTAAAAGAATCAAAATCTTCTGACCTTTATTTCTGTATGTGTGTGTGTGTGTAGGTGTGTGAAATTATATATGTAGTCTCATTCTTATGTCAGTAGAATCTTGGCGATGGTTTTGTTTAAACCAAGGTTTATTTTCTTTTAATGACCCAGGCGAATCGTTGGGTCAAGTGCGAAGAGCCATTGGCATCTTACGAAAATAATGCAATGTACATACCCATATATTATTGATTATACGTCAATGTACGGTGACACTAATGTTGACCACCAGCTGAGCATCGGCCATCAGCAGGTTTTTCATGCTATTACAATACCCATACTCCATGGGTAACTAACGATTAAGTGACAGTCATTTTAAATGCCTCAATACCTTGTGACAAGGGTACGACTTGGTAGGCTCCACAGTCGTTATATATTGACGTATAGCCCTTAAATCCTATAGACAGCTGCGCGGCCCTCAACTTAACTAAAGTAAAATTGCATTTGGGGTGAAAGACAAAAAGCGACAAGCGAGTGCGATATGCGACAAGCGACATGCGACATGCGACAGTGGCAACTGAAGTTCTTTTCGAGGAAACAAATAAAAAATGTTGCCGGCTTTTAGGAGTTCGCTGCGTATTGTTTCATAAATATTTTAATAGCCAGCCGTTACTTGCGCGACACTTTAAGCCAGTCTTAAGGCCACCATTATACGACTTTATTACAGAGTATATAAAGTACTCATGTATATATATATATATATATATGTTTATATAATTTTTAGTTTATGTTGTAATGGAATGCATTTTTAAAACTTTTGTTTGACTGACTTTCAATGTTAGCTTGGAGAAAAAGTTTTTTTTCTCATTTATATTTACCAAAAACTTTAACTACTTATTTTTGCACAGAAACTACAGCCAGGTGTTTCAGACTACCTGATAAAATACACGTTTAATAAATTGGCAAATAAAACTGAGTTTTGCTTTTACATTCTCCTTGTCAACGAGATGTTAAGATTGTACACAATTGTGATATGTCAGTAAGTTGACAACATCTCATCGACAAGTTGACAGAGAAGGTTGAAAAATTGTTGAAATTTGAAATTTAAGGTTCAATGGAAATATTTCTTGTTGCTTACATATGTGCAATATATTGCAAGGTGGCAAAATGGATTCATGTCATGAACTGCCTGTTAAAGTTTGACAGTTAGTTTAGCTAATAGGAACTTAACTGAAGGAATTCGATTTTCTGATAACGTGTTAAGCTGATTGTCAGCATTAACATGAGACGGAGTTGAAGGTTGTGTTTGGGTTTGGGCTTAGATTTAGGTTTGGTTATGCGTTTGATTTTCGGTTTTCGGCTTAAACTGGAGAATTTTGTATGTGTTAAATGTTTCACTTACCCAATATTATTTTGGATTGTAAGCAATTGCTGAATTGTTGTTGATGGGATCCGACATGGCAGTGAATGGCTACGTTGTCGGTGCCATTTCCGGTTGAAGCCATTGCTGTTTGCCTTTGTCAATATGGCGTCAGTTTGCCGTTTATTATGTATCGCCGCTGGCTGTTGGCACTTTTGATTTGTTAGTTCGTTTTGGTTCGCTATTTTTAGATTGTTTTTGGTTTTGCTGCGAGCGAAATGAAACATGTACAAATTTATATATTACTCATATTATATCCGTTTAGTTCAATTTGATGACATATCAGCTATCAACGCACAGACACATACCTTTGGATGGTTTCCGTTTGCAACTGCTGCTGCTGCTGCTGCTGCTGCTGCGGTTGCTGTTGTGCTTTGACATCAGCTGTATTGGTTCTGGCAACCAGATCGCAATCACCTAAGAGCACAAGTGAGCTGGCTGCTAGTGGTATGACACGTGGTCGTATAACAGCTGTTGGCTGTCCACGATCCTTGTTAGTCTGAGGTCTGTTTGCTATGCATTCGATTGGTGGGTGGACGCCACCGCTACACAGGAATGTCCACTGGGATGTGGTACACTTGTTAGTGACATTGAGTGGAGTGGCATGTGAAGTTGGCAGATAAGGAAGTGAGGCAGGAGCTGTGGGTGTTGATTCAGACATGTCCAATTTAATGACATTCATATTTACAGCCACTGTGGAGACGTGTGACTGTTGCGCATCGGACATTGAATTTTGTCTACAAATAACACCCAGACTTTGTTGCACCTCTGGGGCAGATGGTGAATGTTGCAACTTGTCTTTGCTATAGCTGTTGCTATTGCTGTTGTTTTTGATGTTGATGTTGCTATTGCTGCTACAAGCTTCACAACGTGGCCAATAATCGCATGAGTTGAGGCTTTTTCTGCATTTCTTATTTGTGGCCGTTCTCCCTGTCTGTGGCTCGGGACTGTAATAGAACAGGAGATACCAGTACTTAGATTTGTTCCGGATGAGCTGAATGAGCTGAAGCTGAGGGTTACCAAGCAGCCATATGATGTGCGTTTTAACTTATTAGTAATCATTAATGTGTCTTTTATCTTTTATCTTTTTCTTTTGGTTTTTCTTTGGGTTAATTAAGTTATGTTTTAGAATTACAATTCTACTTTAATATGTTTTGTATTTAGAGCCTTGTTATCTTTGGCATTTTTTTTTTGTTATGTCTTATGCTTTTGTTAATTTAGGTGTGAATTGCACTACTTTATCCATTTATCATTATTGATTAACCATTAACCATTAACCATTTACCATTAACCACTATTCATTATCCATTAACCATTAGCTTTATAAGTTATTTAGTTAGAGTATTAACAAAAAATTGAGTACGAGTATCTATGAGTTATAAGCAGTCTTTTTACAACACATTCAAGCATACCCTGGGAGCTTGTTCTGGTCAAGTTAGTCGGCTTTAGCTTAGCTTTAGAATTTGGTTTTTTGTTTTTTTAATTTTTTTTTGATAAGAGGCGACCTTTAGTTATGGTCTTGGTGCGTTTTAAATGTGGGTTACAGAAAGAAGAGAGCTTGAAGGAATCATTCAATAGTTATTAGGCTCTACAGTCATCAGCATTCTTCAGTACCTGCTGCTACGCGGCGGTGCTGTTGCTTGTCGGTAAAGATGATCTTCGCGAGAACCGGATCGCTGAGATTTCATAACTGTCGTTGGATGCTCATAGATGCGGGTATCGTTGCTCATAAAGTTGAGCTCACTGTTGCCGCCAGAGTTGATGGTCTCGCGATTCCGCAGCTGGACAGGTAGCTCGTAGTCGCTGTCGCCACGTCGGAAGTTCATAATCGGTGATTTGCGTAACATCTCGTAGGTCAGTTCATGATCGCAAAGACGTGTGCCGTAGCTCTGACTCTGGGGGCTACTGGTGCGACGGGATGGCACATGAAGATTATTAGATGATGAGCCGGACGATTGAGGCGAGCGGCTTGTGGTGCGTTCAAGGGCAGCTGCACCTACTGGGGAATTCGACTGACGCAAGCGGGAGGAGCTTGTTGGACCCGATTCGCTGCCGGGTTGCAGAAAGCGTATGCCAGAGCCACTGCTTCCATTGTTGTTTAACAGAACCTCACGATAGTCTTCATCAAAGGAACGACTCTTATCGAAGTCCAGTCGCAGATTCTGATTGCTGCCGCTGTCACCACCACTGCCGCTGGTATGAGCGGATCGTGCAACGTTAGTGCTGGAATTGACGTTCATGTTGCCACTCCGATTATAGTTATTGTAGTCAAAATCAAAGGAACAAGCCTTATCCACATCGGCTTGACGTAGCCGCGTTTGGTTGCCACTTGGACCATTCGTTGCAACTAACATTTTGTTGCCGGAAACTGCAGCACGTAGGGCACTTGGAAATATACTCGAATTGGGCTGCTGGTAATGAACCGTTGACTGTTGTTGTTGCTGTTGCTGTTGCTGTTGGGGGGATGGACCACCCACACAGATGACGGATTTGTGTCCACGATTTGGTGAGCGTTCGCTAAGTTGTAGGGATCTAGCATAATGCATATGGTTTTATTACATTCAAACCCCCTGGCCTAAATACCCGCACTTACCTGGAACGCCGTATAAGATGCTCCTGTTCCGCCTGCTTGGCTGCACTACGACCCACGGCACGGCGATAGCTGTTCTGAGCAGTTGTACCAGGTATAGCGGTGTTATTAGGACTGCCATTCAATGGAGCATGAGTATCACCACCACTATAACTAGAGCTTGACGAGCTACGTGAAATGGTGGCAGTTGCCTTTTCCTCATGTCGCTGACGTCGCTCCAATGTATTACTGCGTGAGCTTGAGTTCTGGCGCGAACTCATCAACGAAACCTGTGAGCCCTTCTTCCGTCGCTCCTCCGGAGTTAAGGAACGCGATTCAGGCGTTAAGGAACGCTGCTTACGCAAACTGCTGGAGGAGCTATGCGAATCATTTCGATCCGGTGTTAGGGAACGCTGACGTTGAGTCTTAAATGGTGATATGCTAATGCTGCCTGTGGTCACACTAGGAAACTGATAGTTGGTGACCGAAAGAAACTCTGTGGAGCTGCCATCCTCAATATCCAGTTCATCATTCGAGAGATCTATAAATGTATATACACATATACTTACATATAGACTTCTCCTATTAATGACTTATCTATGCAAATATAAGGAAATGGCCAAAGGATACTCTTAAGCTAAGGACCCAAAAGAAAAATTTAAAATAAAATAGGAATCCATTACTTTTGAATGATATTAAAGGCTTAGCATACTGATCCGATTAAGGTCAAATATGCAACGTTATTAGCCCCTTTGCCTTTTTGTAAAAAAAGAGCAAAGCGGAGCTATTGGAAATATGCAAAATCCAAAAGTATGTAACACGTAGAAATAATCATCAGAGACCCCATAAGGTATATATATTCTGAATCAGGACGACAAGACGAGTTGATCTAGCCCTGTCCGTCTGTCCGTCCGTCCGTCCGTCCGTCCGTATGAACGCCTGTTTCTCAGAGACTATAAGAGCTAGAGCAACCAAACTTGAAATCTAGATTCGTTATGTTTCGATTATTAAGCACAATTTTGAACCGATTAAATTTATTTTTGGCACACATCATAATTCGACCATTCTTTATCGATGTTGTGAATCTGGGTAAGATTGATCAAAAATCTCGGAAGTTATAGATCAGCAAAAGTGGCGCTATGGGCCCCGGGGGGGTAATGTAGTGCGCGGAAAATAAGAGCTAGAGCAACGAAATTTGGAACGTAGATTTGTTATGTTCGTACGCTATACGAGTTTATTTTAGATTTTTCAATTTCCTTCCCTGACCCCCGCAATTTGAAAAAATCGATTTTCAGATACAATTTTCAACGGATCAAATTTCTTTTACGCACGCATATTAAGTAGACCATTTTTCATCTACGTTGTGAATTTCGTTAAGATTGAACAATAAACACGAAAGTTATACAACATTAAGTACCGCGCTATGGAGCGTGGGGGGCTAAAAGGTACGCGCAATGGCTAAGTACGTGCAGAACTGTGTGTATGTATGAGTATGTGTGTTTATGGCTGTATATGTAGGCAAAGGGGCTCTCGTAGTCGGGTACACTCGACAACAGACTTCTTACTTGTTTTTTCAAAGACTTGTTGCCGTTTGGTAGCTAATCCCATTCGGATTTACCCTCTTGCCAAGAGATTGAGACTGCCAAGTTTCTTTTTATTTGCAGCATAATACAAAAGCATCCAAATGCTGCTTTGTGTCACGTGACTAAACAATTTCTATAATTTTTATCGACATTTTCGATAGTTGAAGTGCCAGAGTGTGGTGCATCAAACTCACAGTAGCACAACCATAAACACTATTCACTTATTCAGTTGCCTGACTTGCAATTTTCTCCTTTATCCAAGAAAAAGTGTAATAAATAACGTATATTTTCCTAGCTGCTTTCCATATTTGACGCGTGCTCAAGCAAAACGAAGTCAACCAATTGCAAAACTTTCAGAAAAGTATTTTTTATTTTATTTTATTTTTTTTACTACTCTTTTATGTTATCCAATCGGAGATACAGATAGTTAGAATCCACTTTTAACTAAAACTGGTACAATAAATAATAGACACAAAACTCAATAAACATTAAAGAAAACTTACTGAGCCTTGAACTACGACCTGCTCCTAACTATCATTTGCTAAGTATATTCTATGATTAACATTTAATGGCAATAGATTTATGGACAAGCACCAAGAGTGTATTAAACTACAGTTAGGAATGTGATGCAAATGTGTTTTATAGCTAACATTTATCAACTTTAGTATATAAATAAATTAGAGAAATTCAATTCAAAAATGTATCCAGATAAAAGCGAAATTTTTCGGTATATCAAGCCCAGAGATATCAGATAGTATAAGCAGTAGATATATTTAATATAGAGTCTCTTATTCAAAGTGACTACAAGCAAATTATTTTCATAAAATATTCTATTGAAAATCAATCGGTAGAAACTAACACTGGGTAGAAGTGGTACAAGGCCTGCAGACTTCTATAATCTATTATTTACTATAAGGAAGCATAAAAAAATAAGTAAAACAGAAGCTTAAAACTTATTTAAAATCCAATTGACATCCCTAGAATTAAAGGAATCTAGGGGCTTGTGGCATGAGGTATCTATAGCTATACCGTTATGGAAATGCACATATTAACAAGCCCCACAAGAAACTCTCAGCATAAATTGGCAGGGAATTGATAGAATTGCGTTTTGATTGAAATTTGAAGGGTAACTTTTGAAATTGTGCTAACGTTTAGTATGAGTTGCTTATTGACAACATGCACACACTCATACTCACACTCACAGTCACACAGACAGACACATGTATTTATACAAAATATAGACAGTGATAGGGAGACATATACACAAGAAACCAAGAGGGGAAGTTGAGCGGTCCGTCATTTTGCATTACAATCTCTCATTTATCCTCAGTCAGTCAAGTGTGACAATGACAAGGGCGTTAAGACAAACGCCAGGATGGCACGGATGTCGATGAGGATGTGGATCAGTGACTCACATGTTTGGTTGTTGGCTATCTTTGTCTGTGCGTTTGTATCTGTACGTGTGTGTGTGTATGTGTGTGTGTGTGTATGTGAATGTGAATGTGTATAAAATGCTCAACTTCTGTCGCAAATTCAATGAATTTGTAAAAGTGAAACGAAGCGATTGGGGCGATTACTTAATATGTCGACGCTTTGGCAAGCAGAAAGATATGGTTGGAGTTGGTATAATCATATGGTAACAGCTTTGGCACCTCAACTCACCTGAACGAGCTCCACTGTCGCACGAGTTGAGCCGGTTGTTAACGGTAGTATCGAGGCTACGGAATCGAGACATGCCTAGGGCAACGGGTGGGGGAGCACCCGTTGAGCCGGTGTTTGCCATGCGGCTGAATTGTGATTTCCGTGAGCGGGCAATTACATTGTGACTCTTGGAGCGCTCAAAGGTGCGATCGTGACGGGAACGGGGCGAATACTTGGCCAGATTGCTGCTGGCCACACTGTAGGCAGGTGGTGCCTCCTTTACAGATGTATTAAGATAGGCGGTGGTCTGTGGCAGCAGATACTTTGGTGAGTTGTCACGACTTCGTAGCGATCTGTTGTTGCTAACAGCATTGCCACCACCACCGCAGCCACCAATCCCACCGCCGGCACCTTCGCGTTTGGTTAAATAGTTGGGCGAGTTGCCGGTTAGTGTGCTAAAGTTAAGGGAACGCTCCCGCTGTACGGCCAGCGTTGGCATAGGCGTTGGTCGCTCCGACAGGTTACCATCAAAACTACGCGAAAATGTGTCCACGTAGTTATTGGTGGGCGTTATTCGACGTGTATCGTATTCAAAACTGCGGGAGAAGACCATGCCCTTGCCTGGCACTATTTGCTGTGCCTGATTATGGTGCTGTGCATTAAGGTGAGGCGGTGGCGGATGAAGGATACGTGGCTGCTGGACAAGCGTATGCGATTGACGGGTCACTTTACGTCGCTCCTGATGACGTGGTGTGCGAGAGCTGTTGCTGCTGTTATCCTGAAATGCAGGCGGTGGTGACAGAATTGGTGTAATGGGTGGTGGTGATTCCACATCGTTGGGACTCTTTACGGGTAGAAAGCCGGGACGTTCATTAAGTATATTTGCCAGCTGTGGGTCGATGATTCTGTAACCAGGGCGTAGTGTGGGATCCCGCGAAAGACCGCTTAACCGCGCCTCATTCCGTTGTATTAGCTCCTCCACCTTGGAACCAACAAACTTGGGCTCACGTTCACACATGCTTGCCGGTTGGTGGACAAATGATTGACGGCTAAACTCTGGGCGTCGTCCTTTATCCACTTGAATAACACGTATGGCGTTACGACCATGAGACTTATCCAACATGGTGACATCTCCATTTTGGTGTGCATAATTGTGACGTCGATTCTTATTCTCACTGTTTGTATTTGGTTTGCTGCTCACCTGTACCCAACCGGATTTGTTTAGGAAAATCTCCTCCTTGTTGCCAGCTGGTGAATTGGAATTGGACTTACGCGTTGCCCCGGGCATACCATAAAAGTGCTCACCAAAAAGATATGTAGGCACACTACCATCCGCTGTGGATGAAGTACCACCTGAGCCGCCATTACCACCCATGTGGTAAAGCATTCTACGCGCCTCCAGCTTCTCGTTGAAGTTACGCGTCGATGCCTCAAGACTTTCACGTCGCTTGGCAACGTATTGTTGGAATGCGGAGAGATGTTGTTGTTGCTTTTGTTGTTGCTGTGATTGTTGTTCTTGTTGTGATTTTTGTTGCTGTTGCTGCTGCTGCTGTTGATGCTGCTGCTGCTGGTGCTGCTGATGCTGTTGCTGTTGTTGCTGCTGTTGTAGCGTTCTATCGGTGGACGCTGCACTTACTGATTCTACTTTAAGCACATCCAGACCAAAATCACGTTGTTGCTTTTGCTTTCTGTATTGTTGAGCTGATGGTGCAGCTGGTTTATCCACTGCATCCAATGCATGTTCGTTACCTTCCAACCGCTGGTGCTGCTGATGCTGATGCTGATGCTGATGGTGCTGTTGATGATGCTTTGAAGGACTGGCACGTGAACGTGTACGTCGTCGCTTTGCTGGTAATGCAGGCAACGGTAATGTGCTAAGATCAAGTTTGTCGAGTGTCGATGATGAAAGTTCGTCGTTCTGAGATTCACGTGTTACTGAGTCACGCGTCAGATGACTGTCGTCTGAATGTGCCTCACTGGAATCCAAACAGCTATAGTCCTGTCGTGTTAATACTGTTGCAGTTGTTGTTACTGTTGGCGGATCACTGTAAATAGAAACGGATATAAACGTTTTTAATTGAAGTATACTATTTTTGCTGTATTTAGACTAAAATACAAATATATATATATATATATATATTTATATATTTATATATGTATATATGTATATATATATTTTATATATGTATAAATAAGAGCAACAGTTCAATGGCCGTGCAGCCTCACGAGCTCTGCACTCAGCTCCGGACGGGTTGATAATAGTATCCATTCAACATTTGCCTGGTTGCAAAGTGTAAAGGCTTGTTGTTCCGAGTGCTTGACAGGGAATTGGCTTCAAGTGTGAAACTCTCAGCGCAGGAACTTTAACGCCTGTGGGCCAACAGATGAGTTGAGACGGGTGGGAAACTAACTGAAGGCAGCAACCCATGAGGCGGGGCAGGAAGGCTGCTGAAAAGATTGCGCATGACAGGGCAGACAATGTAGCTCAAATGGTTATACAAAAAAGCACAGCTAATACCAGTATACTTCACTTAAATTGCGGTTGACTAAAACATATCCTAAATACAAATAAAATGAGCTCTTCGATAACTCTTAATAATATATTATAAATGCAATCGATTCTTTGATATACAATAATAAATATATTCAAAATGTGGCTTATACAATGCTGCCAATAAGTGAGAACTTAAAGAGCTTATTGGTAACTAGCTTAACAATTTAATTAAATTATATTATATACATTATAGATAATACTATGAACATTAAAGTATTATAAAGTCATTCAATATAAAAAATACTTTATAACCTAAAGCTGATTTCCGAATAATTACCTATTAAGTTAATCAGATTTAACACTTTAAATTTTATAAACAATTAATTTATTTTTTTAAATACAAAATTATTAAAAATATTGATTGAAAATATCACTTTGAAATGCTTTTCTAGTTGTGTAAATAATATTGGTTGAATTGTTGAGAAAATTGCATACAATAAGTTAAGGTAATACTCCTTTTGATCGGATTTATCGGTATAAGGTATACGACTAGCTGCAAGTGCAATTTCGAATGCAAAATCTGCACTATGCGCTTTGCATGTAACTTTTTAAGCCTATTTGTTGAGCATTTAATACCTTTTATGCCGGCTGAAGGCAGCTGCGGCCAACATTTTTACAATGCATAATATAACGCACACACACACACATACATGCATATAGATATATACAGACATAATATATATTAAAACAAAGCTATCGGCAACCAGTTTAAGGCATAACTTAATACAAAGCATTGAATACTCTTAGTTTTGAAAGTAGAGTATAAAAAAAAACAAATGAATTCAAATTCAAACTAAACTGGCAATTCTATTGAAACGCATTGAGCTTATACATTATATATGTATATAGTATATAAATATATATTTGTATATATGTATATATGTATGTATAGCAGGCTTAGTTTATGAACTCGAAACAAGTTAGCAGCTAATTGAGAGATAAGTGTGGGTGCCAGCAATGTATCTTCTCTAACAACAATGTGTAGGAAATTCTTCCACTCGCATCATGTAATAATATTTTGAATATGCAACTGCTCATAAAAAAATAAAGATTTATTTATGTTTTGAAAAAAATAAAAAGCAAGTTGGTTCAGAAATGTCAATGACATTGTCACAACCCACAACCAGACGAATACACATTCAAATGTATATGTGTGTTAGTTTGCACATGTGCTGGTGTGTGTGTGTGTGTGTGTGTGTGTGTTCGTTTGTATAAGTGTATAAAGAGAAGCCAAAGCATTTCGACAAAGCTAAACATACAGTCATGTGCATAAATATATACGCACAGCGAAATACTTTTATAGTTTTTATTTTATTAATAATTGGGTTTAATTTATTGATAAAAAGGACACAAAGAGGTCTTAGGACCTCGGCTTCCTTAATAATAATAAAAAAAAAAAAAAAAAAAAGTTTATTTCATCATTTGTATGTATTAGACCAATATACAGATATAGCTTTTTAATATATATATATATATGTATATATACACATACGATTTAAATAGATTTAACTTTTGTTTTTGGTTTAAAAAAGTTTTCATTTCATATTCCCACTTGATGCTTATACTACTGGCTAAAGTTAAGACTAGCTGCTAGCAGTTGATTTTTCCAAGAAAATTTCAATTTCATATTCCCATAAATCTAAGGCCCAAAAATAACAATTGTCTTTTTTCTTATTTTTGTGTACTTTTGATGAAATTCATTTTGGTACTTAGCATAATCTACACTAAGCTTTAAACACTTCATCCTATGATCCTAAAATATTTTTAAGCTCTTTCAAAAATAACAAAAAAAAAAAACAATGAAAAAGAAAAGAGAAACCAATGCGAAAACATCAATGTACATATATTTATGTTTCCAACTGTATATAGATGTATATACAAGTTGTTGCTGCCTTTTTTCAGTTGGCAAAAACAAAAACAAAAAGAAAAATAAAATAAAAACAAAAAACAACACGCGAACAGAAGCCCACTAAAAGTGAGCCAGGAACAAGCTAAACGAAGGAGACTAAACTTAAATAGTAGGCTAGAAGGGAGAAGGTAGATGGTAGAAGTAGGAGTAGGAGTAGGAGTAGGAGTAGGAGTAGTAGTAGATGTAGGTGTAGCTGAGGTAACATTGAGCAGACAACGTTTTGCCGACTAGTACTCATAGCAGTTATTCCTCAGAAGTAATACTTGCAAAAAATATCCCCTCCGCCCCGTTTGCTGACTAAGTCCCTGTACACAGTTCAGCCTAGCTCCTTTAACAAAATACCCTCCCCTATGGGGGACCACACGATATCTGCGTGGGCCATGCAACGTGTGAGCATTCAGCGCAGTTCGTCGATGCGGAAGAGGGCAAATGCTTACGGGGGATGTATTGTGGGTGGCTATGGAGAAAAGAAGTTTGAGAAGTGAAGGAAGCTAAACTTAGGCTATTGACCTGTTGCCTCGTATTTCGTTTTCCTTTTTAAACTGACGCGAGTTAAGCGCGAGATGAGCCAAGTTTAAAAAGGAATACTCGTACTTGTACAAAAGCAAACCATAGAAATTTTATTGTTCCAGTCATGTTTCTTCTTTTCTCTCCTCTCTCTCTCTCTCTTGCTCTATCTATTTCACTCTCTTTTTGTGTCTTTGCCTCTTGTGGTTGGGTGCGTAGCAAACTTTTGATGTCTTGTTAATAAATGTATTAGATCAAGTGGTCTTAGACACCGCCTGAGTACAGGCAATCAGCATCAGCTTTGAAGTTTCTGTCTTGTCTGTCAGCCAATGCCATCTATGGTTAACGGATATATACTTGTACCATCGTAATCATTTGAATATTAATAGTAAGAGCATGATACTTCATGGGAAAAAAAAGTGTGTAGCAGCGAGAGACTGGCAGCAGCATTTGCCACGGCCTACCAAAAATTATTTTAAATATTAACCCGTGGGCGAACTGCTTTATATTCATATATATATACATATATATACCTTAAATATATATAAATATATAATTATAATATTTTAAAGTCATGATGGTCAGTGGTTGACAATAATAATAATTATAACGATAATGATAATGATAATGTTAATAGTAATAATAATGTAAAGTAGCGTAGGAGACCTCAAGGCAAATAGTCGACACAGTTTTTGAATTGTTTTTTATGGTTTTGAAAGAATTTCAAAAAATGTGTCAGACATTTGTTATTTGGGTTGCTTTTTTGTCATAACATTTGAAACATCACAAACAATTTTATTGCCTGAAACCAAATGAACTTAAACTATATATCATAATGTACATATATATATATATATATAATTTTATGTTATATAACACCTACCTACTCACACAGTCATACAATCACACACTCGTACATATACACCTACTTAAATGAATGTTGCCTGAGTTAATTTTTACTCATATGTAAAAGAAACACTCCAAACTCAAGAACAAAATGCGACGAGCATGTGGTATGTGGTGCTCTTAGCTTGACGTAGATATTTTTTCCTTATAGGGAAGCCTGTTTATACCCTCTTGCCGTATACGTTTAAGTTAGGCCACAGATGAAGTGAAAAAAAGCATTTATTTTATTTTTTTTTTTATTTTTTTATATATATATTTTTAAGTTTAGTTTCCTTTTACGGATTTCACATTTTTAACATACATATTCACAACTACTTATATACATAAAAAACATATAAACATACATATCTACCATACATACACACACTTTATCTAATTTGAAGCTGTGAATTTTTAAGTTTGCTAAGTTCGAATGTATTTATCTAAATGAGGTATATATTGTGTGTATAAGAGTATATAGAAGTTTTGCTAAGTTGTATGGAATGCAAAAAGAGATTTATATCCTCAAACCTTTATGTTGCAAATATCTTCTTCTTTTTTTTGTTTTTGACTCGGTTCAATGGCTAACATAAGTATATTAAAGGTATGCATAATTGGTAGTAGAAGCAATTTTTGACTATGAACTTCTGTATATTCAAATTTATTTTTAAGACTGTTTTCCACCAATAGTTACTGAAACGTAGCTTAGTACAAACTTGTATAGAACTCACATAGCCTCCTCATATATATTTATAGCTGGTTAGGGTTTATAAAATAACAATTTTGATTTTATGTCACAAAATATTGCATATTTTAACATAGCCGCCCTGGAGTACCAATTGGATTAGTGGCCGAACAAAGTTATTTAGGCAATTCGCTAAGGGATGTTGGGATCAAGTGCTCTGTCACTTTTATATTTCATAGAAACTTATTACAAATAAATAAATAAAAAATTTGAATAATATATGCCAAAAAGTTGAATACCATGACTATTTAAGAAGCAATTTAACACAATGTTGCATGCGATTCTCATAGCCACTACAAATATCAACAAAATATTGCTTAAATTAAAAACTCTTAAGCTATCTATATCTATATCTATAGCTGGGACTTGCAATCAAAACTTCAATCAGGTATTTTTCCATTCCATTCACTATGATAATGATTTAAAAGGATTCTGATTCAATACTTATGTACTTATATTTATTTGTAATTAAGTTTTATTTATGCTACATTCAACAATGCAATATATATGCAAAATCTTTCATACAAGACTTTCATTGTAAGTCCTTTGAGTTTTAATTGTTTCTTTTTTCTTTTTGTTGTAGAACACAAAAAATAATTGCGTTTATTAAAAGTGAAAATTGAACAGAAATAAAAATTGTCAGTTCCTCAATGTCCTTTACAGTTAATTGGATCCTGAGCTGATTGAGCAACTATCAATCATTAAAAATATTGTATTTTTTAACCGAATTTAAATTGTTAAAATAATTGTCGATATAAAAGAAATTAATAAAAAGGAGTAATGCAGCTTTTCAATAATTAATAATAAAAGCAAAATTATATATAATTGATATAAACTTTAATATATAGAATTTTAAATAAATTTATAATAACAAAAGAGCATTATTTATTACACTTTCAAAGAAAATTTTATTTTTATGATGTTGAAATAAATATAAATAGATCAACATTAACGTTGGACAACCAGAACAAAGGACAAAACATTAGAATGCGTTCTGGTTGAACACGTCCATTTGCAGGTAATTAGTGTAATTAAACATTGAAAAGCAGTGGTGTTTGTAGATTGAGCAAACGGGGTTAGCCCCCCAATATATAAATCTGCAACAATTAGTGTTTATTAATTTCTTGCATGCTTGTACTTAGGCGCCCTTTGGCTATGCTTTTGTTTATGTATTGGTGAGTGCTTATATGTAATAGTAGGTAAATATACATAAATTTTATAAAATATTTACAGCATTAACAACCGCTAAAACTATAAATGAAAAGAGGTTGCGCATTATCATGTATATCCTCTGGATAATCCGATTATCCTGTCATATTTAATTAGACAAATAAATCTGATTAAGTGCAACTGAAAAGGGAATACAACAAAAGAGAAATAGAAGGAACAGAAGGAAATCAAATATGTATACATATGTATATATATATTAATGTATATACCAAGTTATTTCATAAGATTTATATGAACTGATGATTATAATTGGCATTTAGTTTCATTCATATGTGTATGCAATATGATATAAGATTTATGCAAGAAATGGAATATTGCATAGAAAATTAATTACATGTTGATTTCTGCATTGAAGATAGTATTAGAGTTTCATTTGTCTTATATATATATATATATATATAGTCGTTTGCTTTTAAAGCTTAAAGATTTGAGTGAAATAAATGAATTCACATTAATTTTTTGTTCTGTTTTTCATTTCTTTTATATTTATTGGCCTGGATTTTATACATATATATATATATATATATATATATATATAAATTTGTTTCCTTATTTAGTCTTGCTTAGGTTTCACTCACTCAAATGTTTGATAAAAATTTACTTCCCAACTGATGCTTGTTTCCCAAAAGTTTTAACATGTGGCTCAGTACATGAATGCCCCAAACTGGTGCACATTTTGATGCTTTTTATGTTTGTGTCGTTGTCTGATGGTTATGGATGGGCATCAGTATACGCAGATAAACAAGGAACACACGAGTACACAAATCGATCCATCATTTTAAAGGCGAAACATATCCACATACTCAAACTTCAATATTTGAACGCTATCGCATCATTTCCAGTTTCTACTTCTTATATACGTATAAATATTTGTTTTATTTTTCTTCCTTTATTTTCTTTTTTTATTTTTTATTTTTATTGGACGTTGCCAAAAGCTAATATATATTGTCAGATGATTAAAGTTTTATTTTTTCCCCCTTCTTACTACTTTTTTTTTGTTTTTTTAATTAGACCACTTTAATTTCCTTGCGTTGTTATTGCTTCTACTCGTGTTATTGTTGTTGTTGTTGTTGCTGTGTCCACCCACATGGTAGATAATGCTTAACAATTGGCAACAACTTTAAACAGCTACAGAAAGCCACTTGTAACTCGTTCTGTTATTGATTTATGGTTTGTCAAGCCTATGTACTATACATTCATACGACTAATGGCTTCCCAGTATTTTTGTGTACAGTTAGTATATTTGTATGGCGAGTCACTTGTTGGTGCGTGTTGCCTGTCACACAAGTGTCTATGTGTTGGTGAGAAATGGCTAAGAAATATAAGCACACACACACAAACGCAAACACACGCATACTCACATCACATCTAACAACAGAATCTGTTGACTGTACAAAGCTATTGTGTCCGTTTTCATTTTCTGGCAACTGTGAAACATTAGAGTATAAAATAGAAAACCTGACAGCATATTTTGGGCTAAAACAAACTATAAATTTTGCCTGAAATTCCTTAAAATATGCATTTACTTTACCAAAACTGCGAATTAGCCACATTTATTGTTATTTATAAAAATTTTAGTACTGCAAAAAGAGACTGCAACAAAAAACCAAGTAACTACAAATAACATATTATATATCTCTATATAGTATTTTAAAAGATTTGCAAGCTTTGCAGCTACTATTAAAATAAATAATATCCATTGCACTTCACACTTTATTACTCTTTTTCTCTCTCTGTCTCTATCTCTATCTCTGTCTTACTCTATTTCTACAGATAGTTTATGTTGACCTTTAGTGGTTTTTTATGTCGTATTTTTATATGTTGCATGATTTGTTGTTAAAAACATTAAAATATTATGATAGCCACCTGTAAATGGCTTAATTATGATTATGATTGATGATTAAATATGATAAGTAAATAAAAATTGAGATGTCAATGTGGCCTTTCAGAGCAGTTCATTGGCCATTTCAACCATTAAAAAGTGGAAAAATGGAAAAAGTCAATAGCTCTGATTGTTAAAGCTAAAAGTATTCACTTAAACAAATCATTCATTCAGTGTGCATACGTGAATCAATTCACAGTTTCACATGCTCATACTCGCACATCAGTTGCCTATGAAATTATTCCTAAGTGAAAGGATTTTTTCTTTTTCTTTTATTTTTCTTTTTTTTTTTTTTCTTTCTCTATACATAAAATATTGCGGAACTGTGCAAAATTGTGCAGATTGCCATGGTCATAAACAGGAAATGCCAGGCACAAGCAATATGAGTCTAATACATACATATACACACACGTATACACACGCACACACACATGTGTGTAAATGTTTTGGCGTCAGTTTAACGTGAGCAATGAGATTATATTGAGAGCTCGGTGCGTTAATTATTTGGGCAAACACATTGAAAACGCGTTTCGAAACGACTTTCGGTGTTTAATTTCTATGCTCTGTCTGTCTGTATGCAGACACTCAAATACATACATGTGTGTGTGTGTGTGTGTGTGTATGTGTTTGTCTTTGTATGCGGTTATGTCATTAAAACGATATGATATACATATATATGTATATATAGCAGATATCCTTAGTTGTATTTATACACATACTAAATGTATATATGTATGACTTGTATGTATCTAAAGCATAGCTATTTATAGGCCTTGCATGTCTGAGTAGTCATTATAATTAGAGACCTGTAATTAATTAAGTAATTAAAAAGTTTATCAAACATTTGATTAGATTCCCTATCCATTAATTATTTATTTAAGTTAATGTCTACAGTCCATGTACAAAATTTCATAATACTAATAGTCTGTACGTATCCTGATAGCAATCAGGATATAAACTCAAAAATGTCTATACAAATCAATTGCAATTTAAAGCTCTAATGCAACTGACACTATGTGCATTCAAGCTTAATACTGTGTGCGCTTTAAGCCAACTTGATTTGACCATATCCATCTACCTGTCTGCCTGTTAGATATTTATAGAGCTAAAGACCCAAAATGTTAGCACACTCTAAGCAATTGAAGTCTTGTATTCTTGTGTCTTTGCCATCGTTATTCAACAACATTATTATTAAAATTTTAACCTTGATATTTGGCAACCATATACTCCATGTACTAGCATTGTGTTTATATTAAAAAATTCATGTGAAACACACAAACAAAAACATTAAAACAATTAACCATTGTGCAACAGTACTAAATATTTGGCTAATTAAGTTAAGCTTTGAGTTGTGAGTCAAGGGTATCTGCTAGTCGGATAAATTTGTATTTGTCTAGTTACATGCAACTAGAGAACTTAGTAAGTATTCATGTAGTTTTTTCTTGTTTGATTTTTAAGCTGATTTGCCAGTCTTTAGCACTAAGGAGATGCATATCCAACTAACTAAAGAGTTTTTCCATGGGGCATCACATCCTTTTTCTTTCATTTTCTTTCTATCCTTCTACAGGCTTTCCTGCCAATGGGGATACACGCTTGCTTTTAGTGTGATTAAAAGCTGGCAACTAATTTCGGATTATTGTAGCTCTCTCCAATAGCTCATTAGCAAAGTAACAATGGGTATTAAAATTGCAATTATTAAGTATTGATTTCATACTTAGCAACTTATTTATCCTTAAATAATTCTTTTATATTTACCCTCTTGTTTTCTTTTTTTTTTTCCTACGTATTCCAATTACTATTTTAATTATGTAATGTGAACCTTTGATAAAGGCCAAGTTAGCCCTTTTTTTCTTAATTTAGTTTAGCTTATCCAAATGTTAATGAACACATACATATACACGTATATATATGTATGTATATATAGTTGTATTGGAGAAGCATTTACTGAAAAAATAGGAGAACAATTAAGCCTCTGAAGTAGAAAACGAAAAGCAACCAAAAAAAAAGCAGAAAAAAGTCAGAAAAAAGTCTTTAATTTTGTTTAACAAAACTGAACAAGAAAACTTAATGGGGTTCCCCTTTGAATCGTACTGAAGAGATTGTTTCAATTATGAATGCATTTACATATATATATTTTAAGCAGCTTATTTTTGCTGAACAATAGCCGTGACAGTTCCGATTGAACAGGTGCTCTGAATATATGAATGCATAGCATATATATATATAAATAAAAAATAAAAATAATAATGAAAAGAGTAGCAGTATTAATAAGAGTTGTATAAAGGAGTATTTTTTTTTTTTGTGATAGGAAAAAAAAAACAAAAATAAAAGAAAGAAAAAAATGCCGTTTTTAGCTAGTTTTGCTTGAAGCTCTTAGGCAACATGCTACAGAAAAATGCATTAAACTTTCCATTTAAAAGTGCATTATTCCCACATATCTTAAAATGAAAATCGCTAATATACGAGTAGTACCCATACCAGATGCCTATAGTATACCTACTACCAAATACATATAGCGTCTACTCAAGCCCGCAGATGTTGCTGCCACAAAGCAACGCACAGCAACACAATGCAACATATGAAACTGGTTTTCAATAATATTTTTGCTGCACTTGTCATCTTGCAAGCCGAAGAGCCAAACAACTTGTAGATGAAAAGCTAAGACATGGAGGGTAGCAGCTGAGAGTCTTGAACATATATATATATATATATATATATTTATATATAAGAGGCTTACGGGGGGAGTGGAGGGTTAAAATCGATTGCATTTGCCTGCATATTTCAACTTGCACTTTCGAGTCACTTTACTAGCTCATATGCTGTTACCTGTTACCCCAATCCTACCACTGCCCCTCTGTCATATTGTACCCCTGTATATCACCCACTGAGCTGCGCTCTGTGGTAACTTTGCTGCGGCTGTTGCCCGTTTGTTGCTGCAACTGCAACTGCAACCTGCAACCAACGACTCTGGCCAAAACGACACTGAACTAAGGCTTCGAAACGAAGCGGGCCAACAGAAAGCCAATGACCAAGACCAAATTAAGTTGCGGCGGCCATAGAAAACAAGTTTCACCTCTTCAATAAATTATATGCGGAGTAGCCTATGCAATTTGCCAAACTGCTAAGAGTTAGCCAACTTTTTCCTCAAAATATTATTTATTTCAGTTTTTTATTTCTTCTTTATTATTATTATATGTTTTTTTTTTCTATATGTATTTTTCTTGTACTCGCGGAGCTGCTTCAAGGTTGCTCGCAATCTTCGTCTACTTATTTTCAATTAGCTGTTTGATTTTTTGGGTTTTTATTGTTTTTTTTTTTTGGTTTTTTGGTTTCTTTGGCTTGATTATTTTTTCTATCTGTTATATTATATATTTTTTTTTTTTGTGGCTTTTTTTTACGCAACTCACAAAGTGTGTACAAATGTGAATCAAAAGTTTTCTGCAGCATTTGTCGTTGGCCATGATTTAGTTTTTCTTACTATTTGTACTATTACAGTTTCTACTATAGTAATTACTTGTATTCAATTTTGGAAAACATTTTTTTTTTGCTACTACTTCTTCTTTTTTGTTTTCGTTTTTGTGGGGGGCTTTTTGCATTATGTGTAAACTTATTTTCAATTAACTGGACTTCAGTCATTTCCAAACCTCAAGCTGCGCTCATCGGCCATTCTACGTCAAAGTCTATTTCAACTCCAATGCAGATTGAAAGATTTGCCAATATACTCCAAGTATATATCTATATATAAGTGCATATGTGTGAGTGTGAATGTGAGTGTGTGAGTTAATCTTTACGGCATAAAATAAGCTGTCAATCAAATGTGTTATGTTTGGTCAGATTAATTAAACTGTAACTATTCTATTGAGCGTTCTAATAGACCTTTAATTAACTTAGTCCTTTACATCTATTCTTGATATCCTTGCTTGATTTGTATGATAGGATGTATTGCATAGAGCACATGCTTTTAGTTATAATTAAAGTTATGGATTGTGTTGCATTCAACTCAAAATCAGAATATATTGCTTTCATAGTAGCATTGAGAATTATATGAAAGTACTTCAAACAGATCAATATCTATAGTATATATAAAACTATAGTTGATACACAAAGAGAGATTAAAAATTATAAATGAAATTATATTTCTGAAGTGTACTTCATTTTATAATATTTAATACTTTGTCTATAATTAAAAATGGAATTTGTCAATTTGTCAACTGTTTTAAATACAATATTACTATTGAAAAGATTACATATAATCCGGTTGGTATTGATGGAAATTAAAAACAAATTTTTCAATTATACAAAGCGGGTAACTAGATTCGAATACCATCCTAGATGCCTGCTAAAGCCCAACTCAAAGAGTAGCTTAGAAATATAACACAATTTTAAGAGAAATTTTGCATGACATATAAGAGAATTATTTAGAATACATAGAGATGATAGCCCTGGCAGCTAGTGCTTAAAACCTGTAGTAGGTTAATAATTATATTGTTTACCTTCTAAGTAATAAATAAATATATATTTAGAATACAGCATCTCCGATATTATTAGGTATATGTATGTGTCGGAATTCAATATATTTTCTATACGCCTTAAAAGAAATTGGAATGTGAAATAAAATTGACTTTTGTTATCAAATTTAATTAAAAGTTGAATAAAATTATACATACAATTTTAATTGGTACAAAAGATGTTAAAAGTATTCATTTAAAATGCACTTTATTTTGTTGATGTTGTTTAGTTTTATGTTACAGGTGAAAATCAAGCAAGAAAAACTTTGTCCTTGCCATATCAAATTTTCTAATATTTCAAAAACTATTTTTAATTTCTAAGGGCTTCCGCTCTCTCTGTAGCTTTTAGTTTTAATAAAATGCTCAATTGATGTAATTTGTAGGTAAGAGTAGAAATATGTTTTGATAGTTGCTGTAAACTCAATGAGGTTTTTGCAAAGCTTTTGCAAATTTTGTAATTTGAAATTGTAATATGAGTTACAAGTTTTACAGTTTACAATTAAATATGTGTAAATATTTTGTTGTTTTAATTTCCTTTTGACAAATATAAAATGTGGTTGATAAATATATATATAAATTCATTTTGGTTGGCTAAAAATATTAAAGGATTTGGCGTATGGGAATGTTTAAGGACATGTTGAAGCACGATTATTTAGGATCTTATTGCCTTTTGCTTTGCTCAACAGTTTACAACAATATTGCAGTAACAATAGGAAAACCGCAAAATACATAAAACAATGAAATGCGCGTTCATAACACAACAGTAACACAAACAGTAACGACAACAACAATATAAACAACAATAACAACAAAAGAAGAACAACAAAAAGTTGTTTCTGTTTGGTTTTTACCGATTTTCAAGCTATGAAAGTTCTGGTTAAGTGCTTACATACTCAATGCTATTTGCATATGTCTTTGTCTGCCTGTGTGTGTGTGTGTGTGTGTGTGTGTGTGTGTTTGTGTGTGTATACGTTGGGGTTTTATATGTATGTAAGAATGTATTTGTATTTTGTATGTTGCAAATTTTGAATGCTTACAGCGAAATGCAAATAAATTGATTTACATACAAACATTTTTTGCGATTGTGTTTTGTGTGTGTTTTGCATTGACTCGTTCCTTTTTTTTCACCAGCGCCAACCCCACTCTCACCCGCACCTTATCTCTATTCTTTTTCCTCGCTCTATCTCTTTCTATCTCTGTCTCTATTTATGTGCTGTGTGTGTGTGTGTTTGTCTGTCTTTATGCGGCTGTTTTATGGGCAGGAAAAACATTTTCCGCAAATTATTGATTACCAAAATTATATTAAAAAAGCAGCCCGCATAGCTTCCCGTACGATTCTGATGGAGATATATATATATATATTTATATATACATGTATAGACATATATCAGACGACAGCAATCAGAGAAATATTTGTAACATAAATATATATATATATATGTATAAAAATATATATATAGAATATAATGAATGTACGTGAAAGTATATACATGTGGAAATCTATCATTTGTTTCAGCTTTGACAGCACCTGATGTTCATAAATCAACGCACATTAAAGCATCGCTGTGGAGTGTAAACAGTTCTAAAGGATATGTATGGTTGAAGTGCTCTTTTGTTAATACGTAAAATTTTATCAAAATGAAAACTGTACACAAAAGCATATGTAAAACATTTATATAAATAATAATTGTTACACATAAAAGCTGAAAGGGTTAAGACTGAACAATGACTAATGTAAAGTAGCAAATGATTTTTAATGGTTGTTCTCTAAAGATTATAATGTAAATATTATATCGTTAACTCACAAACATTAACTAACTAACTAGTATATATATATAATATGATAATTTTTAAAGAACGATCAATATAAAGGATAATTTAAAAGTATCCAATTGTTAGCAATTAAAGTAGTTTCGATTCCTTAGGGATACTCAAGTGTAAGCCAAAGGACTGCTTAAGGATTTTGATGTACATTAAAACCGCTTTATTCATAAACATAAAGAGGGAAACTTGACTTGAATTTACCGCAAGTGGCAAGTGGCAAGTGGCAAGTGGCAAGTGGTAAGTAGCAAATGGCCTTGCCTTGCGTGTGACTGAGAGATCATTAAGAATCTCCTTCATAGAGTTGGAGAAATGGCGAATTGTAGAGTTGGTTTAGGTTGAAGGCTGGGTTAGCTGTTTGGTTACTTGATAACATCTTGCTTTTGGGGTGGGCTAACACATAACACCCAACTTATACGGTCTGGCGACACCTTATTTAATATTATTTGCATGCTTTAATTATAATTGCGTGCTTTGAGCGTTGTATGTGTGTGTGTGTGTGTGTGTGTGTGTGTGTGTGTATATTTTGTTTTGATGTTTCCTCGCCTGCTCCACAATCCTAATTCTTATTTTTATTTCCCTTGCCGGGTCTGCAAACGTGCTTCTCAGCATATTTTTCGTTTATACTTGGTCTAAAATGAGTATTATATATACGAGGACAGCTATGAGTATGAGTGTGAGTGTGAGTATGGGTATGGGTATGGGTATGGGTATGGGTATGAGTATGCACGTGACTGGTAGTCAGGTGTGGAAAAACAACTGACAACTTCTGCTACAAACTAATCAACACACTCAAAGCAAAAAGAAAATTTCTTTATATATATTTGTACTAGTATATATATCTATAAAAGTACTATGACTAATCCTTTTATATCTGCATAATCTATAGCCATTATGCGGTTTAGTATTTGATTACTAATTAACTGCCAATTGATTTAAGTGGTATTAACATACAGGTATGGTAAATCTTTAGATTCTTCTTTTAATTGGCTCGATATTGCGGAATAGAGATTTATATTTATTTCTATTCCTTATTGTGATTGTTTTTCCTGTTCAGCAAGCTTTAACGTGTGTGTGTGTTGTGTGTATATATGTATTTATATATATATATATATACATATATATGTATGTGTACTTGTGTGTAATTATAATGCCTGCTGCAATGTACAAATATACCGATTATTGTGGCTGGCAGTGACAGGGCACGCTGCTCGACCGATTAATCACTGAGCCAGTCATCAACACCACCGTAACCATTGGCACCATTGGCACCATTGCTACCATTGCCACCATTGCTAGCATTGCTACCATTGCTACCATTACTACCATTTACATCATCATGAGCAGCAAGCAACATTGGTATTAGGAATAACACCACCACAACCACAACATCACCATCGCATTAGGCACTTAATGAGCGGCTTGGAGTGAGCTATCGATGGCGCCTGCAGTGCTTGAGCCACGTCACGATGTCTGCCACTTTTCAATCAAATAGGACACTCTCGGCAAGTGTCTCGTTTGAAGCGTTTCACTTTTGCCTTTTGCCTTTCGCCTTCCCTTGGTCTTGGATTTGCTTTCGTTCACATACGTACCATGAATATCACCCACATGGACCTCAATCTCAATGTATTATATACAGTGCAAGTACGTTGATTCCCTTTAGCGTCCATATTGTAATTGGCAGCTCAATGATTTTGCGCTTTTCGTTGCCTACATTTGGGCGGCTTAGCGTGTCTTTGCCATAGAATCTGTACCGTAGCATGTCCTGTGCGTGCTTTTATGCGATTTTCTTGTTGTTTTTTTTTTACGTTATCCGTTTTTATTTTTAATTTCTATTTTTTTTAATATTTTTTTTTTTTTTTTTTTTTCTAAGCTCTCTTTTTGTTGCACACTCATATGCCTAATGTACATGATACGTGTACCTAATGGGCATTTAATCGATGACCCAAATTGAATGCCTACAACATTTTTTATTATTTAAATAAGTTTAGGCTTCTGCATGCTCCTGGCTATACTACTACTAACAATAGAACCTTTGAAATTAATATTAACCGGAAATGAAACTCTTAAATAATTTGCATAAACAACATCCATAAAACATAAAGCCGAACAGCTGCTTTACATACGTTAATTATGGCTGCGGTTTTGACACCAAAACTAATTTCAACAGTCCTTGGCTGGCAACTGATACACAAACAGGCTCTAACTGAAGGCTATTGAAATATGGTCTATATCTATGTATATATATATATAATAATATATATATATATATATATATATTTGGCTTAAAATAAACATCAGTTATTTGTTACATTTTTTTTTTTTGGTATTTAAAACAATGAATGCAATTTATTATCAATTTGCCGCAGCTTAATATATGACTTTAAAATATGGCTATGAATATTGTTATATATATATACATATATATAAATAATTGTATATATTTAATAATAGGTTTTTTGTTATTCTTAGCCAAAACACCCACACAGTTGGGCCAACATACTTTATGTAGTCTATATGCAAGTCAATTTGATTAGGGTCAATAATTGAAAAGGTTACCTACTCAGAAGCTACTTTAGTCTATATAATAATAATAATATAATTTTAATTATATATACATTTAGATGCGGTTTTGCTTTATTTTGAACTCTTTTGTGTGTGTCTATGTGTGTGTCACTTATGTCTGTAATAATCGCATCATACGTTAAACCAAGTACCACGAGTTGCATTTTGTAACTGGAAAAATGCCCAAAGCCTTACGATATTGGCAACAAGCCAATTATCAAGTATAGTTTGAACATCAAAAAAAGTTGGTCTAGAGGGTTGCACTTGAAATAAAAAACAGTTGAAAACAACTCAAATGACCATGTGCATATAGGGGGGCGAACAAGTTTAAAGCTACACAGAGATAAAAGATGCTATTGAGTTGGCTAATAATATTACCACGCTCTGAATGAGTAAAAGTGAAGGGTTTTGATCCTTTTTAAAACTGAATGAATTCTACGTGATTACATTGTAAATTGTTACTGCATTTCCTAATTGGAATTTACATCAAATCGTATCATAGTTGATCGTTATGTGTATAACTGTTGCACTATAAATTCCAATAAACGATCACTTTTTTTTACTGATTCGACTTGACGTTAAACTATATATAGATATACCCTATAAATACTCAAAATATACAGACCCTTATTAACTTTACACTTTATACTTCACTTTATGTTCATTATACACTGATTGATTGATTCTTTAGTTTTCTCGCAGTGTACCCAGTCACACTTCTAAGGCCAATCCGCCTAAGCTAATGTCGTGGGCTAGACCCAGTTTTTTATTTATTTTTTTTATTTTTTCTTTATAGTGAAATGTCTCCGGCATTGACAGTCTGCAGTTACTTGTAGTAGACTCTTTAGACATGCCTAATACATATACTATAGCTGCTGCTCTTATTTAAATGAACAGTTTTAGTTGTAGTTTTAGTTTCAGTTTCAGCTTCAGTTTCAGTTTCACTTTCAATTGGCAGTCGAGCAGCAAATGGGGCAGTTGCATGCATAATTATTGATCAGTTACGAATCGGAAGTTTGTTGCACTTTAAAAAACTTACAGAAAAAAAAAGCAACATATATGGTATTATGAAAAAAATATAGAAAAAAACAATAGAAAAAAATTATAACACACACACACACACACACACACCTATAAATATATAGACAAACATTGAGTGAGGTTGTTATACGATAAAACTTGTATCGTTTATCTTATACGTTGGATCTTGCCTCTTGTATATTACGCGGCTAATTAAAGTAACACACGCGGTTGACTAAGTTGTGGTTTACCGTTAGCTCGTTGCAAAGATACTCGCATATTTGTAACTCACAGATTCAAATTGAACGCGCAACTTAATAAACAACAAGTGTTTTTTTTTGTCTTTTCTTTCCTCTTCTTTTTGAGGTGGTTTCATTTGATTGGGCTTAGGCCAGGTAAATAATAAAGAATTTGCATATAATATATTTCTATATTATATCTTTATATATATTGTAATATACACTTTTGTATATATTGTATAATTATATATATATATATATCTATATATATATATATATATTTATATACATAAATACATTTACATAGTATATATTACTATGTATATAGCATATATATATATATATTAACTATGTAACTAAATATTAGCGGCAGTCAAAAAGTATCTGACGGATACGCGTACCTGTTCGCCAGCGTTGCGCTGTCCGTGTGTTCCGACTTGCAACTGAACTCGAGCTCCAATGTTGCTCCAATGGTTGTTGAATCTTTGCCGTTGTTGCCATTGCCACTGCCGTTGCTGTTGCCGCTGCTGTTGGCGCTGCTGTTGCCGTTGCCGTTGCCGTTGCCGTTGCCGTTTTCGTTGTCGTTTTCGTTGTCGTTTTCGTTGTCGTTTTCGTTGTCGTGGTCGTTTTTGTTGCTATCGGTTTTGTTGGTGTCGTTGTTATTGTTGTTGGTTTTGGATTTGTGGGCAACATTTGTTGATAGCAAACTGGTCGTTTGCCCCTCTATGCATGTTGCTGCAACATTTCTTGTTGCTATCTCATCCAGGGTTGTTGTTATGTTACTCGTATTATTGCGCTTTGTTTTGCTCGCTAATTCGCTGTTTGTTTTGACGCTTGCTTCGCCATGCTGTACACACAGCTCTGGCGTCTCATTAGAGCAACATGTTTCTAAACATTTTTGTATACTGCCAGATTCATATGTTGCCGCTTCATTTTTGCTTTTTGCAACTTGGTCATTAATTGCTGCCTCTTGACTCACTGTGGCAGATACTTTTTCGTATTCAGCTACAGTATGAGCGGCAGCATTAACATTGCCATCGCCATCGCCATCGCCATCGCCAACGCCAGCGCCATTGCTATCGACATCGCCGTTCGGTCTTGCGTTTCCTTCTATGGCCTTGGGTTGCTGCCATTGCTGATGCTGTTGCTGCTGTTGCTGTTGCTCGTTATCCTTTGTCAGGGTCGTTCCCTGTGCTGCTTCTGTCAATATGTCGGACTGCTCACATTTTGGCTGTACTACACACACATCCTGTAAAAATAATTGCTTAAATTAAACTCTTATTTATCTTCATTTTTCTTGTCTTTTTAGGTATCTGTTGCTGCCACGAATAACCTAAGCCATCGCCCAAAAAAAAGACACAGCAAAAAGAAAAGCAAAAGTAAAAAAGAATTGTTGTCATTGTGAGGCAAGGCCAAATTTAGCATCCTACCCCGATACAACTGTAACATTTGTAAATGATTTAGAAAATATTATGCTCTTTCTTCTTGGTAAATGCTAAACGTATTCCTAATGATGATCAAATGATTAACGTTAGCAAATTTAGCTAAAATAAACGCAAAGAATACATTTGCCTAATGAAAGAACGACATTAAGGCGCCAAGCTAAAAAGGTATTGCACGTTTTTCTTCATGTTGCTGATGATCTACTTTGAATAATAAGTATCATATCTAAATAAATATATGTAATGTATATATTGGCAGAGAAACAACTTAAGAGAAAGACTAAGAAAAAATACCCAACTCACTCTTTAATCTGCAACAGTTGCGTATACACCGTTTAGTTAAGCCTTAAGGTTAAAGCCAAAAGAAAAAAATCCAGCTATCAACTAATCTTAAATAAAGCCTAAATTCTGCTCTGGAATTAAACTGAGAAACTACCACTAGGTCACGTTGGGCGCCAAATTCAAAGTGAGATGTGAAAGTCTAATCCCTTCTAATTAGCTTTAAGCTCAGAAACTTTTGCATATCAAACACTTCAAAATCTGAAGGATTTAAGTTGTTATTCCATGTAACTATTTGGTAGTGATTAGTTTTGGTTATAGTTGTTTGGGTAGAAGCGAAAAAGCTTCAGGATTAGTTAATTTAAATTGTATGCCTACCTTGGTCTGGTGCTGGTTGAGCGATGTAGACGTCGCACTTTGTGTTGCACCTTCTGCTGTGGACATAACACTTAAGCCTCCAGCTGAGTCTTCGCTGCGTGCATCGTAGAAAACATCATCTTCTTCCGGTTCCGGTGCACTTTTAGTTGGCATTGTGGCTGTCGCGATGCTTTTGCCAGTCGTTTCCGCAAGGGAGGTTAAAGCTACTGCGGCATTTTCATTAATGACAGGGGATAAGGCTATCACTTGGGCTTTTGTTGCTGTTGGTTCTGTAACTGTGGCCGATTCACCAGTCTCACTTTCCATAGAGCGTGACTTAGTGTCATCCTGAAGTCCTTCCATATTTGCTTTTAGCTCTTGCAGATCTGAGTAAGTTGCCGGCGAGGGTGGTGGCGGTGCTGGAATATCCTTGCGACGCATATTAGACAACGGATTGCTGGTACTTTGATGTGTCTTTCCACTGCTTGAACGATGATGTCTCTTACCCGAAGTACCTGAAGTATTAGATGTGGTTGTAGTTGATGGCTCGTTGCCCGCAGCGGGTGCACTTCGATCGCGGCGGTCTCGGGTTTCTGTTTCTTTGTGCCTGAACTTGGATTTGCTACTTTTAGTTTCCTCTTCTGCTACGGGTCGACTCTGTCGCTTGGGTATAGCGCCAGTTGTGGAGGCTACGAGTCGATCCAGGGAAGGATACTCACGTCGTTCAGTGGGTTGTGGCTTACGTTTTATTGCCATTGGTGCGGTATTCTCTGAGGGCTGCTGTTTTTGTTGTTGTTGCTGTGGCTGTGACTGTTGTTGTTGCTGTTGTTGCTGTTGTTGCTGTTGCTGTTGTTGCTGTGGCTGTTGTTGCTGTGGCTGTTGATTTTGACTCTGTAGACTCGTTCTAGGTGCCGGAGTTGGCTTTGCCGGTACTGTTGTGGTCCTGCCTTTGCTAAGTGGCAATGTGGTGATAACAAGTGCTGCCTCCTGAGATTGCGATGCTGCATGTTTGGGACTTAGTTTGGCAGTGTTGTTACTGTTGCTATTCCTTGGACCACGTCTCGTTGATTCCAGACTATTATTCCGTTGCATTTCAGATTGGTAAATGCTGCGTTTTACATCATTTACATGCTTAAAGAAGTCCATGGCGTATTTGTTTTGTTTGAGATCCAGTTGAGGTGGCTGCTGTGCCATTGGTACTGTTGTCGGGTCATAGTCACAGGGCTCAGCTGGACCACTGGACGGCAATGTGCCAGCCGCTGTTTTACGTGGTATACCACTGCTACCACCACGTGCCATCGATCCGTAGACATCATCAAAGTCGGAGCTAAAGTAGCTCGAGGAACAGTCACAATTGCGACACTCATACCGACAATTGTCCGAGTAACTACATTTATCCGCAGGCGGCATACTTGTGCCACCCATGGTCACACTCACACCCATGACCCCATCCAAGCTGCAACGCCTGCAGTCGTATCCAACTCGACAGCTCTCAGTGCTGCCAAAGTAGCGTCGCTGATGGGCATTTGAATGTGATGAGAAGAGGCTGGATCGATGTGGATACCTTGTGTAGCGCTGCGAGTTGTCGCTGCTTCGCAGTGAAAACTCACTCAGAATGGAAGCTTTGGAGTCACTTTTATACATTTGTGGTGACTCGAATTGATCGACAAGTATCTGGGAGCCACCAATGGGTCGACTGGCGGCATACATTAATGGATGTAGTGGTGGACCACCCACACCACCAATAGCATAATATATGTCACCTGTGGCAGGTGCAGCAAAAACATTTGCCTCAAGGCGTGCCATTGTGTTATATTTGTGATAAGGCAGTGAATCGCTAGATGATGAGGATTTCGTGTTCATGCGATTCACAGCTGCACCACCACCCATAACACCAGTAGCAACGGGGGTAGGAGCACCATTTTGATAGCTAACAATGTAGCCCTGTTGCTGATGGGGACGCCGTGGTGTGACCTGCGCCAGCAACAGGCTACCACCTACGGCGTAGTGATTCGTGAGCGGATGACTTGCTACATTGTGCTGGTAACCCTTGTGATGTGCCTGATGTGGATAGAAGCTGTTATAAATCTGTTGCTGTTGTTGTTGTTGTTGATGCTGTTGTTGTTGCTGTTGTTGTTGCTGTTGTTGTTGCTGTTGTTGTTGCTGTTGTTGGAGCTGTTGTTGATGTTGTTGCTGGTGTTGCTGTTGATGCTGGTGTTGATGTTGGTGTTGCTGGTGTAACTGCTGTTCACTGGGTGTTGTCGTTGCCGAGGTGGAAGTTGTTGCCGACGATTGCTGGAATTGCAATATTGGATTGTACTCGCCTGTAATAGCCACGGGCGTCGTTTCAATTTTGTATACGCCCGGATTGTTGGGATTGTATGACTGAAACTCTAGAATATGAGCAGCAGGCAGGCCACTTGATGCAGAAGCCCCCAACTGCTGTTCCGAGCTATTGTCCTGTTGCTGTTGTTGCTGTTGGTGCTGCTGCTGCTGTTGTTGCTGGTGTTGATGCTGTGTTGTCTGGGCAACGGATCCGGACTCACCCTGAACAAGACAATATTTGCAATTCTCCTTGCTGCATTGCTGCATACATAGCTCACAGTCCGCATAAACAGCGGATTCGGGCAGGTATTGTTGTTGAGGCTGTTGTTGGCTTTGAATATCATCATCTGATTGTACAGCTGCATCAGCAGCTGTTGTTGTCGCATTGCTGTCCAGCTTAGCCATGCTGCTTGGAGTATCCTTAAAAAAAATCTCTTCATAAATATTTTCCTCACTGCGTGATTGCAATTTCTTGGCGTCGCCTTGTCCCCGCTGTTTGTCGTGCTTCTTGGAGCTCTTCAAGCCCTCCTTTAGCAAATAGTAGTTAAAGCTTTTGATACCAATCTCGCCTCTCAGAAAACGTCTGCCAATTGGCAGCTTAGCCGAACTGGATCCATTTGCATCCGCTGGTAACGTGACTGCAGAGTTCTGTGCCGAGCTACGTACCGAGTGAATGTCGTCCTGTTCATTTGCTCCCAGTCCAAGTTGCTTCTCCGTTTCCTGGTGTTGTTTACGATTGTGCTCCTTTCGATTCTTTGATTCACTTTCGTAGCTTGATTTACTCTTTGATGATGTCTGCTGTGGATGAGATTGGGTACCTTTTCTGCTATTATCCAAACTCAGATTACGTTTCTGTTTCGAGCTGCGTTTCTGTGTGGATGCTTTCTTTTCAATTTTCTCAGCCTGATTTCGTTCTAGGCTAAAAACACGTCGGGGTAAACTGGCTTCCTTTATTGGCTCTGGTTGCTCATTATCTGAACTACTTGAATCCAGCTCATAGTCAACTCCGACAGCAACTGGACCGCTATTACTATTATTGGTCTTTAACGGTTTATTTACAGCATACTTGAGAAAGTCCTTAGTCAATTGACTACGTTTACCCAAGGAACTACTTGTCACGGGCTGTGCTATAGCCTCAGAGCTGAGCTTGTAATCCCCAGAAGATTTGCCTGAAATGCTGCTTCTGCGTAGGGGATTTGCCAGATGACTAATATCCTCCGTATAGGCTGGATCGTCATAGATGCGTTCACGTACGGTCGTAGAGCGGTCCTTTGACTACATGCCAGAAAAGGATTACAAAGTTATGAAAGTACTCAACACTTGGACAAAGGCAAAGACATTAACTGAAGCAGACTCAAGTACAGTGTTTGAATCTTAATCTTACCTTTACTTTTGTTTTCTTGCGACTTCGATGAGGAGTGGTAACATCCGTAAGTTTCAAAAGTTTTGGTCTTATGGGTCTCTTCGATGATTTTGCTCGTTCATAGGCCAAATCCAGAAAGGTGTCCGTTGCCATCGTTTGATTAATTCACTCGATGTAAGCCCTATATATGTCTCCTATTGAAAAAGGAACAAAATGAATAAGTTAAAACAGTGCTATAGAAATAATACAATTACTGATGCCAACTTAAAGCCAATATACTCTTATATTCTAACCTTCTATTGAGTTGAATATATATACACTTAATTTAATTTAGTCCTACAACTTAAACAAAAGCCAATCCAAAACTGGTCATGTCGTTTCTATTAACTCACTTTGCTGGCCTTAAATTTTGTACCTGAGAACTCAAATAAAAAGCAAAACAGTATAGAGAGCGGAAAAAAAACAAATAAGGAATTAACTTGAAGCTAGCAAACAAACTGAAGTACGTGCTAGACAAAGTCATGGCCCATTAACTGCCTTTAAGAGCAAACATCTCAAGTGTAGAAAAAAGAAAGAATACAAAAATAAAAAAAGAAAACAAAATAAAGAAGAAAATAATATAAGGTGGCACAGTCATAGGTCTATTGCATGTGAGCCAAGAAAAGTCCAAGGAAATTAAAAGAAATACACAAAAGTGTCCCAAGGAGACACTTAAAACGGCCTTGAAATTCGCCTCCCTCGTTCGTTTGGGATCTAGTATGGTGGATGAGTTAGGTGGTTGGAGGTGGTAGCTTTGGCAGCCACGTAAGATAACCATTTACCATTCATGGTGAGAAAATTAGTATGTACAATGTACCGTTGCCCCACTTCGACACATTTACATCCATTCCAATGTATATATATATATATATATATATATATATATAAGGTACTTCTCAGTCGGACAGTTCATCATATTCAGCTGAACTAAAAAGAAATTTGAGAACTAACTTGGTCCTTGGAGAATCATTTCTGCTATATATATATATACATATATGTTTGATATCTGTGCCTTGACATTGTACTACGCATAGTGCTATTTGACATATACTCTGAGTATATAGAACAGTCCTAACATTAATCACCTTACTAGAGGAACAGCTATTAGTAGCAGACCTACTCTATTCGAAGTTAAAGTATCATTTTTAGTGTCCTGGAACCACATACATACACATAGATATGTCATAATGTATATGTTGTTATATCTGACGGTCGATAATGTTTGTCTTACTTAACTCAAATGAAAATAAGGGGACAAAGATATACAGACACACACATACACATACATAGACTGACACCCGCACACACTCATACACACACAGATACACAGAGACATAGAGCTTTGGGTTTTTCTTGTTGAAATATTCTGTAGGTTTATCACATTTTCTTTTCATGTTTTCGCATTCTGTCTGCCTTTTATATCCCTGCAGAGGTTTTTATAATTTTGTTACAATATTCAGACCCAACTTTCACTTTCTCTTTCTCCAGCTCTATCATTTTTTCTATATATCTATCTTCCTCTCTGTCTATCTATTTTCTGTATAAAAGGGTATGCAATCTTCGTCATTTTCCCTTTCTTTCCTTTCCTTTCTCTTTATGTACTTATATTATCCAATAGCTTGACTTTTGCATTTTGCGCCTTATTTAATCCTTCCATCATGTTTTTTTTTTTTTGTTTTTCTTTTGTGGTAGTTTCTTTTGACTTTATCGAAGTTGGGCTACCATTTTTTGTTTTTTGTTTTTTGTTTTTTGTTTACTTTTAAATACCCTTTGGTCTCATTTCAGCATTTATGATAAGTGTCAGAATATTTACAACAGCTTAACTGTCCGTATAATAAGAGTTCATTATATCCTTTAAATGCAGCATTCATAAATAATAATATACAAACAAATCCCAAAATGGACTGAAAGTCGCCAATAGCGAAATATGCAAAGGACACAAATAAATGTAATCCTGGATTCTATAGAAAAATTCTCTCATAAAGTAAGCATATTTTATCATTATTTCTGACTACAAGCTGTTTTTCCAAGAAATACAAGATGAAAACTCTCTATATATATATATATATATATGTTTGCGTGTGTGTATGGGTGTGCATATGTGTATGTTATTTCAATGCTGCTGACAGTGAATGACAGTCAGAAATGACAACAAACAAGCAGCAGGCACCAACATCAGCACCATCGAGTGTGTTGTGTTCGTGCTTATACATATGTGTCAAAAATCAATCCAATTTATAAGCTGGTTTTAAACACCCACACACACACACACTCATATATACACACATACACAAAAATATACAGCAAAAATACAGGATGTAATTAAATTGACTTTGAATGAGATAAACAACAAAATTAAAGGTGCTTTATATGCACAAGTAAATTGACCTTGAAAGCCGCACAGCATCCTTATAATATACTTAACGATTTCCATAGGAAACAAAAACATAGAGGGGTAATGGGGATAGACCGCGGGGAAAATAACTGAAAGTCAACGTGCACAATTTACATATGCATAATTTTACCTCTTCATTTTCCAGTATGCGGCATAAAACAACAACAATGACAAATGTGTTGTTGTTCACCTCTTAGCTGGGTGCCACATCAACATAACAAACAGCAACAACAAGAGGTATATACATATATTCATATATATATATATATGTGTTACATTCGTATGTTGGTAACACGTGAACGTGAACTAGTAGGCAATAAAATTTCCCGAGAAGGTGAAGAAATATGAGCATAAATAATCTATCAATATGGTATAAGAAATGTGTCGAGCTTAGAAATCAGAATAATAAAATAATAACAAAAATAAGTAAATCTCACCTTGAAGTAAATAATAGATTTCTGGTAACAAAAAAAAAAAAACCGTGCAATGAACTTTAAGTAGTTACTGTAAGAAATGTGGCATAGTTTGACTCTTAAAGATAAAATATTTGTCAACAGGTTTTACCCTGAACACCAGCATATCTTTGGCATAAACAAAGAAATTGAGAAGAAAGTGAAAAAAGATCTTAAAATTGGTAATTAAATCTAGTCTTTTAACTAGTCATTAGCCACTTAATTAGGATAATAATTAAGGCACTTTAGAAAGTAACGACTGTTAGTTTAGGTTTGAGAGTAAAATCGAAATTATTTATCTGTTGTCAGCAATTCATCAAGGTGTTTATAATGATATCGTTTATCACTGAGGTTTTAGTGCTTAATTAATTAGTTTTTTTACCAACGGAATGAATGACTCACTACTTGATGAGTAACGACATTAAGAGATGTATTGAGAAACAGTTTACATGGAAATACTTTAGTATTTCTACAGCCTTCAGTTAGAAACGTCTATCAACTGCCTTCAAGGTCCTTTTAGATGGTGTGCACACAGTTTCACAGTATTAAAATGAAATTTCAATTCAGTTGCTGACTCAATTTGCTTATATAAATAAATAAAAAGTTACTTTTTATAATAAGCTAAATTATTTTTATAATCTAATTCATTTCAGCTGCATTTTTGTTTTTGCACAATGTCTTAACTTTGATGCGACGATGTGTATCTGTATAAGTGTGTGTTTCTGTGTTTATATATGCGTTCAACTGTGTGTGAGTTCTCCGCGCACATTGAGCCTTGTAGTACGAGTATGTTTAGGGTGTGGCTGTGGTAAGCGTGCAAAGCTTATTTTGTCTGTCTGTGTACATTAAATAATATTATTGGGGTTCACGCTATATAAGTATAAGGATTAGTAGCATTATGTCTTCCACTGACTTTTAACTATGCTTGCAGCATTGCCTGCAGCCATGCAAATCCTTCAGTTTGCATTCACTTTATGTTACATATATATATATATACATGCTCTAATATATTTACTCTTTCTTGAATAAACGTATTTACTGTTGTTTATGTGATAAATGTTGAATTTAAGTTATTCATTAGTAATTGATATATAATCCGTGAACAAACAGAAACTTCACAAATTTTCATAGCATACTTTTATGGGCAGAGCGTTCATATTGCAAGTAAATATATAATCAAGACACAATGCATTTCTTTCAGCTTGACAGCTAAATGGACCCTTATTTTGTTTGTTTGTTATGTAAATAAATGCGAAGACAAGGGTCTTATATTATCACAACAACAATAAAAAAAAAAATATTATAGATGTAGGCAGTACACTTTGCCTAATGCTTCAATTAAAATTGAAAATTTATGTACAGAACAGAAGCACGCGAGACACAAACAGAAACAAAAAAAAAAGTGTGTGTATGTTTGTGTATGTGTATGAGTGTGCAACGTGAAAAGAGAATAAATAAACACACACACACACACACATACGATAATTGGTTTGGTTTCCTATTTTGTGTTCTATAATTTTTTTATTACTTTTTTGGTGCGTTTGTAACTTGCCTCAAGTGCAGTAAATATGAGGATACAATTTAAACACACACCCACAAGGCACAACGCACAACCAGCAGCTTCCAATGGGAGCGGCTTTTAATTTTCGCCAATTTTGTATGATATTAAATATTTTGTTGTTATTTTATGCGTTTTATATATTGTTATTGTTGTTGTTAAATATCTTTCAATGGGTTTATTGTTGTTATGTTATACACTAAGTAGTAACCACTTTATGCCTCTCCATGGCATTCCTCTTCGAGACTCGAACAATCTTTTATCCCAAAACTGCGACGCGACACACAAACGCGACGTTCGTTCTGTCAAAACTGAACAAAATTTGCGTTGCGGCGTTGCCAAAAGCTTTTGGCAATATACTTAAATGCCAAAAAAAAAAAAAAATAAAAAAAAAATTTCACGGAAAATAGAGAGAAAAGAAATTAGAAAGACCAAAAACTGTCTCTGTGTTTGTGTATATGTGATGTGATGTCTGTGTGTATGTGTCTGTCTGTGTACACAACCCGATGCAAAAGCTTTTTAACTTGCTATACTGTCGTCGAGAAGGATGCTGTCTGATTCTATGCACTGTGCCAGATTCCTACAGACGGTTTTTATTTTACGTTTGCATAGTGAAAGTGAGGCATCTCTGCTCGGTATCCGCTCGGCACATCTCGACCATCTCGGCACATCTTCGTTGCATGGACGAAATGATTGTCAGGCGCATGCGTTGAACTTTCTGCCTGGTTTTGACATTTCCACACACCAAAAACACACACAGAAAATAAACATTTTCAAGCGCCATCGCATTACTCATACGCAACGTGAGCTGCATCCCTTAACTCGAACTCTATTTCTACAGCTTACTTGTTGAGGCCACACGGAAGTAAAAATTGTAAACTTATCAATGTTGTTTATATCAGTTAGCATATTTATAAATAACTTTTAACTTCTTTTATATTTGTTGTTTTTATATTAAAGAAAATAATTATTTTTATAATAGTCAAACATAATTCCATATATAAACCAATATTGTCAACTTATTCTTAATTTATCATCCATCACTATTAGACTCGTATCCTTCAACGCCAAAAAAAAAATAAAATAAGCAGCATATCCTTAGATACATAGAGGCTTGGACACAATGTTGCCAATACCCAGGAACTTATACTCGTAACTTCCCCTATACAAATCTGCGCATGACATTTTAAATTCGTTGTGTTGTGGATTGTTGAAATGTATTTCGTTTGTTTTGGCACGTGCTCTATACAACACGCACACAAGCATATACATTAACTGGACACTGTCGTGAACACACATACGCTCACACACACACAAACACATATACAGATACATATGGAAAACTGTAGCCGGCAACATGTTGCTGAGTTTGCGTGGGCGACGCTAAATTAGCCACGTGTGCGGTCTATTGCTTTGCGTATAGTATGTGTCTGTGTATGTAACTGTTTGTGTGTAAATTTGCTTTTGTTTTGCATATTAGCACCTATATACATTTGTATATATATACTTACATATGAATATATAGCAGCCCGCTTCATCTGCCACTGATTATGTTCATTATAAAGCTCTGTCTAGCAGCTACTGATATCCTTGGTGGCAATTGCGTGTTTCTTACTCTTGGGTTTTGGCTTTTTCCTTATTTCGTATATTTTTTCTTTAGCTACTACATGTTGCATTATCCACATTGAATATATATGCTTTAATCTTTTCTATTTATATTTCTTTTTTTATTTCAATTTGCTGTTACAATTTCTAATTGTATTATTATTCAACAATAGTAAACTTCACTATGATATATTCACCTTCCTTTCTGCAGCTCAGCTATCTTAAATTCAATTTAAAATAGCTCGTCCTGGGTCTATCGTACTACAATGACATAGGACCAATATAAGAATAATGTATACAAACACACATACAAACATACACACAGCTACTGTAAACATTCCAGGCACAGCACTACGAAGCCAAAGAGCAGCTTAATAACATAATAGATGAATTTTTTCCGAGCACTCTGACTCTTGTTGTTGTCAGTTTACCCTGTACAAAAAATATATAACAAAGGGTATGAAGAAGTCTAGTAATATTTCTATTATATAGTTTAAATAAAATATCTTTCATATTCAAACAAATATTAGTACGCAACAAGCTCAATTAATTTTATTAATTTAGCCTTTCTATTACTTAAATTTAATGATAAGTGAAAAATCTCTTTCTGAAGCTTTCTTTAGTAGAAGAAATGGCAGAAGAGAAAAACTAATTTTTGTGCATTAATGTTCTTTAAAGTATTAATAAAGGGTATTGATAAGTCGAATGCTATTAAACAATGTTTTACTCATATTGGTATTGCTGTTGGCGGCTTTTTGTTCTTGTTGGTTTGATGCCGCGCACACAGATCGAACAAAAAAGACCAAAAAAAAAAAATAAAGAAAAAAAGACAACGGCATTTGAGTTCAACCCAGTTAAGGGTATAAATAAAAAAATTCATGGTGGGGGCTGGGGTTTGGTTTGAGTTTAATTGAATAGATGGATGAATGTATAGATGAATGGATGCATGGATGAGAGGAGTGACTTTGCCTTAACATTGTTGTTCACCATGGCGATGGTAAAAATAATAAATAAGTACATTTTTGTGTGCGTTACATGTTGTATATGTATGTATATATGTGCTTGTATATACACTATATACATATATATATATATATATGTGTATTGTGGGGTAAACACCCAACTCGATCTACAGATCCATTGTTTTCAAATGTATTTGCTAAATGTGAAATATTCTTGGGGTATTTTTATGTCAGCTTCTGTTATTCGATCTGTTGATTGAATTTGTGCTGCGACCACAAATATTTATCCAGGGCATAACAGAAATACAACATATATATTGCGAGCTAACCATAAAGTATATATATATATATTTATATATATACCAGTAGAGAATTATATAAATATATAATATACATATATCATATATATATATTATATATATGTTCATATATGTTGGAGTAAACATTGCATTATATGCCAATTTAAATTTTATTTTAGAAACGAAATCCATCCGCAACACATTCAATACTCTTTAAAGGTTTTAGTGAAATTTTTAGATTTATAGTTACTCTTACATAGATGATATTTAAAAACAATAATAAAGTATGGGCATTCTAAAACAGAATGCGGAAAATGTTTTAGATTTGATATTAAAAGTTTTTCGTCGTTTTGCGGCTATTGAGAAACCTCTCAATTTTTTTCTGGTGTTAATATTCTGGATGATGTTCATTGTATACACATGTAAACGGCATATTCAATTTCTGGGGAAAATTCAACAGATTAAAATTATCAAGAGCATGCAGTTTGAAATTAGAAAGAAGGTTAAACAGGAACAAACATTATTCGGTATGGTCAGAACGAAATTGCATGATAATATGATGCATTTTGATCAGTCGAAGCTTATTAAGATATCAGAATTAGAGGAATTACGTGGCATATTAGATGAAATAAATGGACTTTTGAACAAACTAGAAGACTTTTTAAATACTGAGTGTATAGCAAGTTTGGGAATATAATTGTAAGGCATAAATTTCATACTCAAAAATTTTTAGTTATTTTTCTTGGATTTTAATAGTAAATAAATTCTATTCACAATACTTTAAAAAAATTTGTTTAATTACAACAGTGGAAAGGAAACGTTAACTTAGAAACTTTACTTAAACAGTTTCATCGATACATGTTTAATGTTTCATAAATCCGCGTGACCAGTTCTTAACCATTGGCTTCGGTTTACTCAATTTCTCGCGCTCATCCGCCTGCAATTGCTCGGAGAGCTTACGTTGATTTTCACGAAATTGAACAATCGGTTCTTCAAATTGATTATAATATTGAAGTACCTCACGGACATCGTCAACCTCACTGCTGCCAAGTACGCTCAAGAAAGATATGAGGTCAAATAAGGTTGTATCATTATCATTTCCAGACCAGCGTGGTATTGAAAATGTGTTGCCCGGATGCATTTTCGTTGAATTCTTGTCCCAATCAACAACTATTACACGTTTCAAATCGCGATTAAGATTATCTAGATTCTTAACGTGGTGGCCACCCACGAAATGCGTTGAATCTCTGACTAGTCGATACATTATGTAGCCACTTGGGTCAAGGGCATCGAGCAGTGGAAATACTGTCATTCCCTGCTCAGCAGTATACACTACTATCTCAAAATACTTGGAGCATTCCCTTAAGAAAACATCCACACCAGGACGCTTCTTAAATCTCCAACCCGTTTGATATGTCCAATCGGGATGTATAAGTAAATCTTTAACTTCAAGTACCAGTGTATATGGAGGCTGTACATACGGTGGCTGCAATGGATCTGGAAGTAATTTCTGACTCGAAGGTTCTTGGATAAACCTTTGAAAATGGTTTAGCGATTTAAATGTACGCGCTAAATATTGTTCCGATACTGGTAAAGCGCTAAACTCATCCTGTATTTCATTTCCATCCTCATCGATAGACGGCTTTCCAAAAAAATATATGGCCCAAAATGAAAAGAGCACGCCTCCCACTCCAAATATACCGAAACCTAATTTCATACGTTTCCAGGCGCGTTCCATTTCCCTAAGCTCTTCTTCTTCCTCACGTTTCCTTCTATCCCTGCTCTCCTCATCATCCAATTCCATGGATGTTTGTGGAAATAGTTTAGATAATATCTGTGTTGATGTTTTCTCACACGTTGAATAACGACGGTGTATCAAATATACAAGATGCGGTCGTTCAATATAGTTGGAATACGAATATAGATTGCAATAAGGTATATGCATCTTTTGCTCTGTGCACTTAATTCCCGCCTGTGTTTGTAGCATGACGCTATTAATCATTGTATTCCACAAGCCTGAAGGGAGCGCCCGTGAGGTGGTAACAAGCTTGCGGCCGAATCGTGTGCCTCCATACAGCATATGCCCTATCGCGATTGGTGACATTTTGCAAATCGCAACGTTTGTCTACAAATTCTAATGAGTAATATTTTAATTTTCCAATATACGAAATGGCCACTTAAAAATTTGGCATTTTTATATAAATCAGACTAGTAAATTTGTTAACATTTTACTGTTTGCCCGAAATTGAACAGTAACAATGACGGCAAGAGCACGCTTGCTGAGATATTTGTTTTCTTATTCCACATAGGTGTTTTTACACACACATACGCACATTTTTAAATTATGGTGCCAAACGGTAAAAAGCTACCTTATCAACTTAAAATGGTGCGCAAGAGCTACCACTTATCAAGCAAGCAATAATGCTGCCAGACCCACAATAAAAATACCACAACATAATAAAAAAAAACTTATAAAGAGCAACTTTATAGCTCAAAATTCCTTATTAATTACCATTATTTTACTTTAATAACTAAAGAAATAATATTTATAATATTATCCATATAAATTCTTAGTATTTATATTAAATATTTAAAAATTACGCAAATTCAAAAGTGAAACTGAAAACTGAAGTTGCCACACTTAATATTAATGCTGCCACATCAGAAAAATCAAGTTACCTTTGCGACGGACAAAACACAAATAAAGAAAATTTTTAACACAACTTCATTCAATAGTTTTCTACGTACATTACAAGGTTTTCTAAATTTTTTACAATTTTTTAAAAATTTCTCTTAACGACTTTAAAAATATATAGTGTTCATTAAATTATTAAAAGAAAGTGGTGGTATGCCAACACTTCGATCACACAATTTTGGGCGTAGAGGTAAATATTCTATCACTATCCAAAAACGGTTTTTAATTTAATTTCGTATTTACATACAATTACGCAGGCAGCTATAATTTACGAAGATTTAGACATGGTACGGTACTTAAATAAAATAGAATATTTATTAATAATATTAAGAATTTTAATACTTCTATTAGTACCCTATAATACGATCTTGCCTACCAACCCGAATGAGAATACCGATCGACGACCTGAACCTCAAAATCATGAAAACCTGTGGATATTTGATATAAAAGTAACAATACTATATATGATCTAGTATTTATTTCCGTGTATAATACATTATGTTCTAAGATGTTTAAAGCATTCGGTGTACCGTCTTACCTTCATTTTGCAGTGAAATAAACAGAGAGTAAAAGCCTATAAAAAGAATGTAAAAGGAAGCTAATGGATTTGTGCAAAATACTTCTATTAGTACCCTATAATACGATCTTGCCTACCAACCCCAATGAAAATATCGATCGACGACCTGAACCTCAAAATCATGAAAACTTGTGGATATTTGATATAAAAGTAACAATACTATATATGATCTAGTATTTTTTTGCGTGTATAATACATTATGTTCTAAGATGTTTAAAGCATTTGGTGTACCGTCTTACCTTCATTTTGCAGTGAAATAAACAGAGAGTAAAAGCCTATAAAAAGAATGTAAAAGGGAGCTAATGGATTTGTGCAAAAGCGAAAAGTATGTAATGGGTAGGAATAATCATCCGAGACCCCATAAAGTATATATATTTTTGATCAGGAGGACTAGGTGAGTTGATTTAGCCATATACGTCTGTCCATCTGTCCGTCTCTATGAACGTCTGTCTCTAAGATGTTATAAGATCTATAACTACCAAATTTGAAATCAACATTCGTTATTTTCGTATGCTATACGAGTATTTAAGACTTTTAAATTTCTTCCCCTGTCTCCTCGGTATGAAAAACACGATTATTAAGCATAATTTTCAACCGATCGAATTGCATACATAATAAGTTGTATAACTTTCGTGTTACATGTTCAATGTTAACAAGATTCACAACGTAGATTAAGAATAGTCCAATTATTACGTTTGTTTAAAAAAAAATCAATCGGTTGAAAATTGTGGTAAATCGTTTTTTTTTCGTATTTATAAAATCTAAAACAAACTTGTATAGCGTACAAAAATAACGAATCTAGGTTTAAAATTTGGTTGCTCTAGCTCTGATAGACTCATACGGACGGATAGGTCTTGTCGTCTCAATTTAGATTTTATTTATACTTTATGGGGTCTTCTGTTACATAATTTTCGATTATGCACTAATCCATTAGTTCCCTTTTGCTCTTTTTTAAGGCAAAGGTATTTAGCATTAAGTATTGCGTTATGGACCGCGGGAGTCTAAAAGCTAAGCGCGCGCAGCAGCTGCCTGTGCGTGTAGAACTGTGCGTATGTGTGTGTATGCCAGTGTATGTGGGTAAAGAGCCTCTAGTTATCGGGTACACCCGATTTCACCTTCATTTTCTAAGTTGATTATAAAACTATTGCTCTTGTACCAACACCTCACATGGTAACTGACTAAGTGTATATATTCGCACATATTTTCGATTATAAATACTTAAACGAAGCACTACCTATTAATATCTCAAGACACTAATCCATTTCCAAACTTAATATTACAAATAATATTTACAGCCAATTATCAATTATCTTTTATATTACCAAACAGAAGGCTACCAACGTTACCTTCACATACCAATAGCAATTGTTTGACTTTGAGTATATCATAAGTCACATATGTTTACAGTTCGCAAATATTCTTTAAAGGTGTTCATAGTAAATTTAATTTGAAGGTCAGTCAATATGTTTACATTATAGGTTAGCTTTTGCCACCTACATTTAACAAAGTATAGGTTTCGAACCTAGTAAATTCTGTGCGGATCCTAAAAATGTCATTACATCGACAGTCAACAACAAAATCAACAATAAATAAATAAGAACAGATATTAAAATAAAAAAAATTTTATAAATACATATATAAATATATATATATATAAACATATCTATGTATTTAAGTGCATAGTCTGCCCGGACCAGACCTATATTGGTGGTCAACAATTTTTTGATTTAATTGCTACAAACGTATGTATATTGGTGATGTTACTAAATACTTTGTTGATTAACATCCTCTGCCCATCAGCTTAACGATCGTTTTAGGCCTGAGACAACGTACGACGCGAACCTGGAAGTGTGTATATATATATATATATATATATATACGATAAATAAGTCAGTTTTTATATAGGTTAAATATCAAAAGTTAAGCACATACCCTTCTCCTTGTGCTTACGCTCTTTGGTACTACGACCGCCACTTCCTGTCTTCTTCTCTCCACCACCAGCTCCACCAGCACCACCACCAGCCTTGCAAGGTTTTGTATTGGTACGCACAGGATTGCAGTGCTGTTGGCTAACACCTTCTTCAGCTGGCTTTAATTTGTCCTCACGAGTTATTTTTCCAGCATTGCATTCGGACCAGGTACCCTTCTCATAACGGCAACCTAAAATAAAAGATTATAATTAACAGCTAGTTATCAATTTTATATTTCCAAAGCAATAATATATGTATGTTAACCATATAAGTGACAATGAAAATTCTGGATTAGTATTAGCTACATTATGTTAATGAATAAACATAAGGAATTTACTTCGAGTTACTTCACTTACTTTTCTTGCACTTCTTTTGGACATTCCTAGTGGGCAGACAGTTGGGGGCGCCCTTCCTTAGGGTTAGAGTGCGCGTGCGTGTATTTGTCTTGGCATCGCATTCCGTCCATAAGCCCTTCACATAACGACAGGTTGGTCCTGGAAACCAGAGATGCTTGAAGTTATTATTTAGGTAGAAACATTTGGTATCTTATTGAATATAAATATGTATATAAATGAGCATTGAGGCAAATAAAGCTAAAGGACGTCAGTAGAAAAAAAACCTTTTTAAAATGTAAGAAAATTGTTTTGGCCATTTGTTGTATATGTGTTTGATGCTTAATGCCCAATGCTTGATGCTCTACATCTCATTGTCTGGCCATTTCCTTTTGCATTATGCCTAATTTTGCAATATCTATACGGACCTGTCTGGCGTTCTCTGTGTGCCCACAAAAGATGTCTAATTTAGTATGCGACCGCATTGCACACACACATGTGTGTTTGTGTATGTCCGCGTATGTGTATATATATATATATATATATATATATATGGATGAGTGTGTGCCGTGGCTGTTGTTGTGTGTTAATGTAAAACCACTGTTAAGTTAGTCGTTTGTATGCGTCACTTGCCTTGGGCACCAACTACCTTTTGAGGATTTGTAGCCGGAAATAATAAGGATCATTCAACATACAACATACACATGTGCCGGCCGGCTGGTTGGGTGGCCGGGTGGTCGGACAGCTAACCAGTAGTCCCTCATCTATATCCTGTCTGTACATGTGTATTTTATATTAAAAGAATGAATTTAAATGCCAAAGCTATTGGCTCTCTTGCCATTTGGGTTACTTTGAGTAGGGTTTTCTGCTTGTCTTAGTTATTCACTGGGTGTTTGCCTTAATTGTAACTTATAAATCTTAATTCAATGTTGTTTTGCAGCCCATTTCAAGTTATGATTTACTTCTTTTTACTTTATTATAATGGTCATTATGTTAGTTAGCGTCAACTCATGATACTGTGGGGAATTTAACAACTTATTTAGAATTAATAAATAGCACAACATATAAGCGAATACTTTGGCATAGCCTATTAGGGCTCGATTATATTATAACTTAGTCTCAGTTTTTCATAGTCCTAACATAAATAAAGTAAAAGAAAGATACCCAAACAAAACTAATCTAGGATACACTAGATTGTATTGGGGTAACAGTTTTATAAAACTGTGTTAAAAATATATACAAATTTTAATCATTTTACATTTAATGCTTGCAAGAGATTTTTATAATAATAAGTTAACTGATATTAATATATTCATTTAATATATTTTTATAATTATTTTACCCAAATTAATTTGTATTTTTATTTTAATAATATAAGAGATAAAAGTAACTTTATACATTAAATATATTTAAAAAATATTTCCTGTTTTCAGTTTGGCTAATATTACTTTTTGACTATTAACTTAAAGACCGCAAAAAAAACCCCCAGAAACTCCTTTTTTTCAACTTCTCTATTCTTTAAATTCTTCAGTTTCCTTAAATCTTCAATTAAGTTATATAATATTGAATTTCATTGTAAGCATATAAACTTGGTTTAACCCTTTATAGCGCAGTGTGGCAAATCTCCAACACACCGTTTAGAAGCCATTGTCTTTCAATGTGCAATGGAAATTTTATAAAAATAATTTATTGCTGTTTAGAAATAATCATTTTATTACAAAAAAATGCTGATCACTATTAATTATACCAAAGAACCCAAAAATATTTATTTTTCCCGTGACTTTCGTAAATTCTAAAAATTTGAATTTTCGTGCAGTTTTTTTTTTTAAATATTAAAAAACAATTATTTAAGTGAAACTATTGAAAACTATTAACAGGTATATATTCTATTTTTATATATTGTCGAATTTTGGTAATTGGTCCATTAGAAACCGAGAAAATCAGCAATTTAACTGTGTTAAGCACACAGTTTTTCTTAAAAAAAATAGTAAAACCGAAATTAAAAAAAAATAAGAGAAGTTGTGATTTTTATTTTCAATTTTACACCAAAATTTGAAAATCGAGGTTGTTGCGCTTTAAAAAGGGCCCTACTACTGCTACCCTTTAAAGCACAAAGTGTATGAGATACTTCATATTTATGCTCTACAACTTTTGTTTTAATTTACAAAAAAATATCAGATAGCTTCATCACTTTCCACTCGCAAAAAAAATAGTATCGATTAAAACCCTTTTCAAAATTGGCCAGCAAAGGTTTGTTATATTAATAATTAAGGCAATTAAATTTTAACAAAAGTCGAGGAGTATTGTGTTTAATAGTTGTTGCTGTGGCTAATTTTATCATTAAACTTTTAAGCACTTATTCAAGATTCATAACAAAATAAGCTTTTCTTTTAAATAATTAAAAAATATGTTATCACTTAACAGAATTGGACAAATTGGCAATTATTCATAAAATGTTGAAATATGAATGTATTCATCATATAAAGCTCTGATTTTGTTTTTATACTGATTCAATAACTAAACTCCACCTAATAATATTGTTTAAGAACAGATTTTAATACGAACGTTGTTCTCTTAAGTAGCCCTGAAAAGTATGCTGCATATTTTGTTTAAAATCTGTTTAGAACGGTTATTTATATGGCACCATGGGATAAAATTACGAAACTATTAGATTATTAATAAACTTACCCTTTTCAGAAGAATTGGACTTAGCTCCTGAACGCTTACCGGAACGGTGTGAATGTTCCTGCTGTTGGTGTTTAAGCATTTGTCGCTGCTGTTTGCCGTTGCTGTGTTGAGTCGGCTGCAGTGGCTCTTCATCAGGGGCGATGGATGATTTCTTATAACCAGACTTACGACCGCCTACGCCAGCATGCTGCATTTGATTCTGCGATTTATTTGATTTCTTATTATTGTTTTTCGTGCGTTTATTTCCTCCAGCACTTCCAGTATTGCCGGCACTACCCGTACCAACTCCAGTATTGGCGACACCGGAGGCGCCACCCACTGTGGCAGTTGCTGGTATTTCAGCTGTAGCCAACTCTTGTGGCACAGCCTCGCGTGCTGGGCGCACATGAACATTGCCAGAGTGGGTTTCCATTACCAAGTGTGCACCGCTAGCAAACTGTTCCGAAATGATGGCATGTTTTTTGCCACTGCCATGATGACCATGGCCATAAATCAACGCTGGCATCAGCGCCAATGTGACCAGCACGAAATGGAGCAACGCCCGTGCTGGCATGGATGTTATTAAGAGATTCATTTCACCCTCACACCGGTAACGTGCTCTGGATCCAAAAAATCACTGCAACTATCTGAAATTAAATGACACTAAAGATAATGAGTTGACGGTAACACAACTCTCTGTCAACTAATAACACTGAATGCTAACCAAGCTGAAACCATTTCTACTTTAAGTATGTGTATCTTAAATATATAATTTAAAGTGCAAAATCTGTGTAAATAGCTATAAATTTTAACTGTCAATAAGCTGTTACAAACACACATAAGACACACACTTAAGCCCTCACAAATATGTCATGCTTATGTTTGTCAAATAAAGCATTTACCTCTTTTAAATCGATAGTTAGTTAATGTATTTACGAGTACATTTAAAATATATATATATATATATGTATACACTACAAAAATAGACAATAATCCGCGTAAATATGCATTACTAAAATAGATTTTAAGTAGTAGTATTCTCTATTAGAAGCACTTTTCTACAAGATAAACACGCACACTCGATACTTTAGTGTATGTATATTGATGATTCATATATATTAATAGAATGTATATATCTATATATATGTAAACTAGAATAAGTCATAGTCATAGGAAGGTTGTCTTGAATACTGATGTTGATTTAGAATGTAGTATAAAGTTTATAGTGCTGCCCTATAATCTGTTATAAACTATGTTTCAATTTTTCTTTCAATTTGCAGAGATGAAACGTTTATACAGAGCAACTAAACATGCTAACTGAATTATATATATATACTATTACTACTATTATATAGTAAATATTTGAAGAGGCAACACTGTACCTCACTTAATATCAATATATTATTTATTGGCTTTAATTCATTAAAAATGTTGCAGCTTATTTTAGTCCAAATTTTTCGTTAAGTATATCTAATAAAATATTAATATTAATAGAAACAATATTATAATACTTATATATATAAGTAGAATATTGTAGCTGTATTCAATATTCAATGCAACATGCAGCACAAAACATGCAACATGCAGCATGCAACTCTGAAAAGTTTTTACACTAATTGGTGAGCTTTATTTTCAAAAGTTTGTTAAATTAAAAGTCAGCCATCCAGCTAGTTGGGGGCAGTAAGTGGGTAGACTTGAGCCCAGCAGATGCCACTTTGTTCTGTTGGCCAGTGTTATTTACAGTGTCCAGACACAAGCGTACATATAGTACATATACACGCACACGCAGAGATATATAAATACAGATACAGATACAGATGCAGTTGCAGTAGCACTAGCAGTAGCAGTAGCAATGGCAGTAGTAGTTGCAGTTGCATTTGTAGTTGCCTTTGCAGTTGCAGTTGCAGTTGCAGACGTGTTGTAATGTCTTGTAAATGAAAATTGTAAAATCTAATTGTACCAAATTGTTTCTGGCTGCTCTACTGCACTTTCCGCAAGTACTTCAAATCATTATTGTTTGCTTCTGTTTCTACTCTCTTGTTTTGTCTCTTTCTAGCTTGTTATTTGTACTCTGTCTGTCTTATTGGTAAATGCATAAGTTGGTTTCAACTGCTTGGTTGATGCAATTTCTTGGATTTAATTGTCATGAGTTTGCTTCCGGCTGAGCCTCTTCCCAAGCGCATAACGTTAACGTAACGAGTCCTTTGGCTGGTGCCTTTTTCCCGCAATGCTTCTCCATCTAGTCGTTGTCTATTATGGCTGATACGTGTTGTCAGCTGGCACTTCGTATTCCATTGCAATTTGTTATGCAATTTGAAGTTTGTGCAGCAAGATTGCTGGATTTGTAAATAGTTTTAATCAAGACTCTAAATCGGTTTGAAAACCAAACTCGAACTGGCTTTTCCCTGCCATTTTACAGTCAGAATCCACGTCCATAGTCAGAGTCAGAGTCAGAGTCAGAGTCAGAGTCAGAGTCAGAGTCAGAGTCAGAGTCAGAGTCAGAGTCAGAGTCAGAGTCAGAGTCAGTGTTAGAGTTAGAATCAAAGCCAGAGTCTGAGTCAGAATTAACATCCCACAGAACACGTTGTCAAGCTCAATTTTGTCTGCTCAAAATTTACAAAGCAATTTATCTAGCTGTTAAATATTTGACATAAAGATTAAATTGGAGTTTTGCCAACTTCAACTTCAACTTCAACTTTACCATTAGCTTTAGAGTAGAATGTGATAGCAAATCGCAATTTAACTTTATATCAATTATCCTAAACTTTTACACGAACATAAAAAAAGGAAAAAAACAAAAGCAAAAAATAAAAATCTACTGTTATCGTCTATACGTTAGTCAATCCAATAGATAAACTAGAGTAAATTAACTACAGTTTACTATAACGGCTATAAAATTTTTAATAATTCGATATGGATGCAACTATTTTTGACACTTGGTTCATTTGGAGAACCTATAACTGCCGTGCCATACAAAAGGAACATACAACATAGGCGGCACTTTGTCTGCTCCACTTTAATTGCAAGGAAATTTGTGTGTCTGCAACAAAAGCAATAACAACAACAACAACAACAGCAACAATAAAAACAATAGCAACAAAAACAACAGCAACAACAACAAGAGGAACATAACGAATTGACTAGTTTGAGTGTATTGCAATGGGAATGGATGTGGCAGGATATGCTCAACAACGTGCGGCGCATAAATTTGTCATTGCCATTGTATGGCATTTGGCAGGCAAAAAGTCAGGCAATGAGGCAGTGAGGCAGTGTAGCAGTCAGTAAGATCCAGTTGAGAGAGGATGATGGAGTGGCTCGAAGGGATTGACGGGACGGGAGCTTGTTTGGACAACAACTACTTTTATTGTTTGATTGCTTTTCGTATGGCTTTTGTCTGATGCGGCAGATAACTTGGACCAGGCCCAGGAGCAGGCCCATGACTTTTGCCTCAAACTTATATACATATACGTATATCTGTATATATATATATATATATATATATATATATATGTATATGCATATGTATGTGTATGAGTACTCGTATGCACACCTATAGTTATATAGAAGTTTATATATGTATCATCTATCTAGTATGTCTCTGACTTGTTTGTGAATGCTAAATGTATGTATGTGATGTGTGTGTGTATATTTATTTGCATGTGTATATGATGTGTCTGTGTGTGTGCTTATGCATGTGTTAGAAATGAAAGGCCTCACTCACATTTAATTGGTTTTTGCATTGCTATGGGCTATTGTCTCTGCTAATTCACGTGCAAGTCGTCTGTCTCCTCTGTACGGTTCCTGTTTGCTGTTTGTGACGTTATCGTTATCTGGGTTACGACAACAACGCCTCGCTCAGCTACCCACTCAACCCACTCACAATGCATATAGTAAGTAAACCAGCCAGATATCCATCCACCCAGCCACCCATCGTCACACACGCACACACGCAGACAAGCAGACACACAGAGAAACACATATGTATAAAAAGAGTTCTCAGTATTTGAGTTTACCCGTAGTATTCCCTCTTTAAGCAAACAAACAAGTTTTTGCGTTGTGCGTGTTTGCGTTTTGCTTTTCTGACTTCTTAAATGAAATGGCTCAAACATATTTACAAAGAATTTAATTTACATTTATTATCATATTATTTTTTTTGCTTTCTTTTCCCTTTTGTGTATGTAGTTGTATTACATACACTCTGGAGTACAATGTTTTTAAATGATTATTTTTCTTTTAAAATTTAGATTTTTTTCTTAAGGTATAACAACAGTTACATAAGTTTCCTTAGTTACTCAAGAGCTCAGTTAGATATTGTTCATTATTTCAATGCTGGCTTCCTTGGGCTTTCATTAACTGATCAAGAGATTTAATATGGCCAGCAGCTTGACTGAAACAAAACTAATAAACAAGAGCCCACTTCCAAAACATTTTAGATGTTGCTGCAAGTTTCAGAAAATTCCACAACTACAGCATAAATTAAGCACAATGAGAAGCAACTCAAAAAAATAAAAAATAAAAAAAAATTACAAAAAATAAAAACAACGCACAAAAATAAAGAAACTTACTTAAAACTAACTAAGCAACTACACCCGGAAAAAAAAAGAAAAAATAATAATAAAAGTATATATATATATATATATATACACATATAGTCGTAAAAAAACTAGCCAACAAGAGGGCACAAGTACACTGCTCAGAGCCACAAAACATTTCAACAATATGTACTTGCAACATGGCAAAACAACTACAAGCCACAAGCTACCAGCTACCAGCTACGAGCTACCATTTTACCTTTAAGTGGAAAAGTTTTGCTTAGCCCGAAAAACAACGCCAAAATAACCCCAAATGCCAAACTAACAAACTAAAGATGAGAAGAGGTTCTGGATAAGCCAACTTAAAGTTACCAAATTTTTAAGCATCACCTAATCCCTTCCCCTTCCCATTCCCCTTCCCCAACCAATATATGAGCATATCTTCAAATTTAATGCCCAACACTTGGTTGCTTCTGGAATTTTGAAAAAGGAAACCTACAGCACTCAACTAACCTTTGACCGATTCTTTTACAAGGGATTTTCCTTTCAAAATAAATTCTAAGTATAAACATTTGATACTTTACATTAAGCCACAAGTATACCCTATAAATATATATATAATATATAATAGATAATACATCAAGTCTGAAAATATATTTATATTCTTTATATATCTAACTATATTTTTTCGTTATCCAATAAATTGAAGTTCAAAGGCAATGTATTAAAACCTAAATTTTTCTACAAATTTGATATTCCTTTTTATTTACGCTTTCTTAAATAAATTTCGTATCTTTTGTTTACTTTAAATACCCAAAAGGAAAGGAAATACTTTCGATTTTTCTGTGCTTGAATTGGAATTACTGAAGTAAAACGTAAATTAGCCTTAAGAAAAGCTCATTAATTTTCCTTAATTTAACACAGGGTAGATCATTGGCCAGAACTTTTTAACCCTAATTGGCCATTACAAGAGCGACAAAGATAGGGAGGACGAAAAAAAAAGTGCTGCATACTAACAGGCGTTTAAGGCAGAATAATGGAAAGTGGTTGAACCCAGCTTACATTTGACGTGTGTCCTGTGAAATTTAAAATGAAAATAATTTGTTATACGAAATTTCAATTAAAATGCCCAAGCGAAAACATTTTGCATATGCCAAAGGGTCAGTTTGTAACATTTTAACAATCAGTTACAATCTACTGGTTTTTCCATTCATTTACCATGTATTTTCCACCTATTTTCCCAACCCCACCGGTATTGATGTTAATTGTAATTGTAAGTTGGCTACAATTCCATTCGTATCGGATGAATATTTATCGAGTTACTCGCAGAAAACTCAATTAACTCGTTGATATGCAACTGCACAAAATAAAATTAAATAATATTAAATGAAAAAAAAAAAAACAAACAAACTTTTACATATACAGCTCGGCGAGATTTCAGTTTCAATTAAAATTGTAAATAGTATATAACATTAGCTAATTACAATATACATTGTATAAATATATATATATATATACATTATCTGATCAAATCAGTTATAATTTATGAGCATCAACAAATGCCAATATAACTATAAAAATATATATATATTTGGTTTAAATTTCTATTAAAAATCTCAATTGTTCATTTGCAGAAGGCATATTTAAATCAACAAACATTAAACACACATAAAAGCCGCCATGTGTGCGCATTAATTTGGACAATTTCAAACTAAACTGAAATCATTCCACAGAAGAAAACACAATAAAAGAAGAAAGAAAACAAAATAACACGCATATAAAATGAAAAAAAAAATTAAAAATAAAAAAAACTCACATATGGCAAGTCGTTGCTTGAATACTCTAAGAGTTTACAATATAGAAAACTTAAAGGAAAATATTGCTGCTAGAATTCAGTTCAGTATACTATCTCGAAGTTAGGATTAAAGAATGATTATTCCTAACATTAATATATTCAATTGCTTAATTAAATGAAATAAGAAACTTGTCTAATTCTTGTATAATTATAATTTTGATAGATATATAAAATAAAATATAATTAATAATGTTAATCAATTTGTGGCAATAAATCCTTATATCTTACATATAATAGATGTAACTTTTAGGTATATCCAATTTGATAATTTTATATTATAGTTCTTTATTAGCTATAGTTGGCAATTCATTTCCAACAGTTGATGAACTCTTTATTAAGTGTATATAACTTTAAATCAAAAAAAAAAAATAAAGCTAAGGGATTGCTGCCCGCGGGAAACATTTTAAATCCAAAAAAAGAGCTGACACTTCCATGGCCCACGTTGCACATCTGGCGACCATGTGAAGCTGACACAGCATTGGTATAGCTCATTTCTAAGGCAATAATTGAGATAATTTATGGCTCTGAATTATACAAGTATATATATATATATATATATATATATGTTGATATATCAAATATATACAAAAACTGCAAGTGTTGGCAGCTGTAACGACAATTTCAATATATAAATTATGCAGCTGCATTTTGCTTTTTCTCAAGTCTTTCTTTATTTTCTTTAATTTTCGTATATTTAAGACATGTGTGAAGTTATCAAAAGCAATTGGGGTTCGGGACAGCCAAAACGGATGAGAGCATTGATGGACATTATACGGGATATACATATAGTATAACGGACAATTTTTATGAAGTTGCTGAGCTTCATTTAAGTAATTGACAAGTTTCAAGGGAAACAGAGCACAAGTAAAATTTAAAAATGAAAGAGAAAGACCAGAGGACAGTGAGAGAAGCATGAAAGAAATATATAAGTATATAAAACAATAACACAGTATAATAAAATAAATAATTGAATGAATTTGTCATCATATATTTAACAGTCTGAGTAACCCAATACAAGACTACTTCTGCACCTGGCTGACGCACTGAGTCACGTAGTTGTCTCTGGAGAGCATCACGTTCCAGCTTTGCTTGCACAAATTGTGCTAAGCTACATATATGTATACATACAAACATATATATATTTATATATATATGCATTGATTTAAAAGGAATTTAGACGGAAACCAAGAAGCAAACTATTTGACTATTTCCACCCATTCAGTGTAAAACCAAACAGAATACAAAGTATGAAAAAAAAAACTCTAAAGAGAACCGTATACAAAATACAAAATTCGGAATTCGGAATGCAAAATGCCGAGTTATTTATGGTTTTTTTTTTTTCCTTTGGTTTTTGTCTCTTCAAGTGCTTAACGAGCTGTCTATGATAGAAAATTGCAAAAATATGCACAACTTGAAGGAATAGTTTGTATATAATAAAAATAACTGAACCACAATCTTATCCTTCCAGAAAGGTATGTGTATACGGTATGAGGTATGAGGTAAAAGAAGAGAAGGTAAGAAAAAGCGAATAAAAATAAGGATATTCAATGAAGCAATAGCAATGAAATTTGCATAGTTATTTGTATTGAGTTTGATATCATTAGAACTCTTTAACTGTAGCAAATCAACAAAATTAGAAACTAAGATATAAAAATCACAAATTTGTATACTTAATACTTAAAGAACAATATAAATCGAGCATATATATATAGTATATATTATCAAAAGAATCATAATAAATTCCTTTTATTTCATCTTAACACCCAATGCTCATATGGCATTCACTCAAATTGAAGTCTGAGTTATCGTTTTACTTTGACAACTATATGAAATATTGAAAGCAATTACTGTTAAGTCTGTATGTATGTATGTATGTATGTATGTATGTCGCAAAGTATATAGTAAGGATATATAGTAGTAATGGTATAAAGTCGAATATATGTGCTTGTATTAAATTGTTGACAAGGGCCTCAATTTTGATTTTCTTTTACATTTTAAATATTTATTTACCTTAGCTACTAGCTGATTGATTGATTGATTTTATTTTTTTTTTTATTTTTTGGTATTTTTTTTTAACAAAAAATTCTACTCGCCTGTATACGCCCTATACCAATTTTTGTATCCACAATGCTTCAACGAGGTACATCCTTTTCGCGCATATTGAACAACCCCATCAACTTATTCACGCTCACTGATTTCTATGTACATTTGTGTTAGGTTCGATAAACACGACGTTGGCTTATTGAAAACAAACAACAACAGCAACACAACTCGCTCATAAATAAAACTTTAAAGCGTTTCATTTGCAAAGAAAAAAAAAAAACAAGCAACAAACTCTTTTAGAAACAGAAGAAAAAAAAACACTTGCAATTTTTCTATAAAAGAAAAAAATGGGAGCTATAAAATTGTTGTCAGACAACTTAGTGCAAGCCCCAAAACCTCTTTCAGCAACAACGAAATATATATATATATATATATATATGTATATATTTATATATGAATAGTATAAACTATGATGGTACCAACTGGTAGCAACTTCTATGCATATTTTGTTAGCCTAGTATTAGACAGCGGTACGGGGTATAGCTGAGACAGTGGAAGGACCAGAGGGCTTGGCTTTAGCTTTGCAATCACCCTGTGCCTATGTTTGTGCCTGTGCCTGTGCTTGTGCTTGTGCTTGTGACTGTGCCTGTGACTGTGACTGTGACTATGTCTATGTTTGTCCTTCCGTCTGTAGTGCTATTGTTTACTCGACAGCCAGTAGTCTTTTTTTGGCGAAACTATTTGTGGTCACAGAACAATTGAAAATGTACAAAGGATAGAAAAGAAACGCTTGTGCTTTGGCAATATCCTGGCTAGTACAAGAATTAATATAAAAATGTACAAGTCTACATTCCTTTAACGACAAATATATACATACTCTTAGTGTTGGCCTGTAGTTTGCGCACTGACCCACTAATATTACCCATTGGCTACCCTTTCCTCAGCGAGGACCCCAAAATAAAATCTTTATTCTTATCCTTACCGCATTCCATACACGTATAAACATTATAAAGATATATATATATGTATATAACAATACAAGCAAACAACAAGAAAAAAAAAAAAAGAAAATGAAAAAATAAAATCCTTTACTTAAGCTTACCGGATATTAAATTTTCCTAACCGTTTAAAGATTGTGCGTGTTTCCACATTGTATATAAGCGCATATATCCGTATATATAGAGGGCAGGCGTGTATGTAAATCCAATGTATTCGAGTGTAAGCAACATATTTCCCCTCTGTGACCTGTGTGACTACTACGCTACATGGGCTCAGGATACTTCAACAACTTCCACCGCCACTCATTTTTCTTCAATCTGAATCTTTCCCTTCCATAAAAACGCCCTTCAACGCATACCTGGCTGACCTACTCAAAGGACAGAGCTTTTTGCTTTCGAATTCAATTTGAATTTGCTTTTTGATCAATATACATATATTGTATAACGAAAAGGGAACGCAAAAAATAAAAAATAAAACAATAACAACAACAAGTAGACTTTTAAATGCCTACAGCGACATATTTTTTATTTATTTATTTATTTTTTTATTTTTTTGTTAGTGGAACAAGTACACCCTGTAGGGTCTACGTGCACCCTGTTCGCAATTTCTTTTGTTTTTTGGTACTTACATTTCAAGCTAAGAATTTTTGGGAATCCTTACAATGGCTCGCACTCGTACTCGTACTTGTACTCGTCCTTGCTTGACACACAAAGCCAGTTTTTTCTTTGGCTTCTCTTGTGGGAATACTCATACTCATATTCATAAAAGGCTCGTCAAAAAGTCAACGAGTCTTAAAGAGACCTTCAGCTTTAAGACAAAGGTATTTTCTAGTGACTTTCCTTTCTAGTTTTTCCTTTTTTATCACTTTTTTTTCGTTATTTATTTATTTTCTTTTTTTTTTTTTGCTTGCTGCCTTTTTCTCATAAAATATTTCATAGGATTTAAATCATATAGAAAACCGAATCACAAGTTTTTATATTGAATTTCATAGAAGCGCCATCGAAATCAATTGTATAAAACTGCAGCAAAACATATTTTTCTTACCATTTCCTTTCGAAAAATAAATATATATATATATACATATATATAATAGATATATATATATAAGCCGCAAACTTCTTATTTTTCAAAAAGAAAACACAAAAAGTATACGAAACAAGTTCGCAGAAAGAAATATCTTTGAAACTTAGAGAGCAAGCACTAAGAAAAGTTTGAACAGAAAGAATAAAAAAACATTGAACCAAAGTGACATTCCCAAAGAAAAATATTTATAAAAAAAAAGCAACAAAATAAAAAAAAAATAGACATATAAAGAAAATCAAATAGTTGAATGAGTTGCAGACTTCAATAACGATGAAAGCGTACTGCAATTAAAGATCTTAACTTAATCTACGACAGCAACTGTAAAGGACAAAACTGCTGTACTAAGACATACCCTAAGTTAAATTTTTATATTAATAACTTAAATATAAGCTTACTAACTATTTAAGCTTATAAAAATTAAATTAAATTGGTAGCTTAGGGTACTACTAAACCCTTAGGTACATTCAAAATGATTTTTTTAAAATTTGAGACTAACTTAAGAATAAATCCTTGCTTTGATTTAAGGATAAGACATCAGCAATCTATTTATTAATTTCATTTTTATTCAAAGCCTTTACGAGATACTATTAAGCATCTATTAAGTCTTAGTAGCTTCTAGGAAGAATCTGTTAAGCCCTTTTACCAGGTTTAGTAATACTCTTTTAAGGCCACAGCAATTGCGTTAAAGGTATAAAAATAATAATCTTATGAGTGTTGTGCTAACTTTTAAAGGCATTGCGTCTTGTTGTCATCGTGACGCATTGTATTGTTGCAAGTTTTCAACAGTTAGTTGCAAGTTGCAAGTTGCTTGCTTGCAACAACATGTTAATTAAGCCACAACTCACAGTATCGTTGTCTGCATCAGATAAAAAATAAAAAAACATTAGGTGCATCGAATAGTGTTGTTATTGTTGTTGTGGTTGCTGTTGTTGGTGTTGGTGTTGATGTTGTTGTTGTTGTTGTTGTTGTTGTTGGAGACAGCAATAGTCTTAGTTGAAAATCCGCAACTTTCCCACACATTTAAATTTCTGTGTCGCAATGTCTCTATGCACCTATGCACAGACTTTCACATAAAACCGAAATTTAGCAATCAAAACAACCTGACAACTGACAATCTACACAACTGACAGACTGACAACTAGATAAGTAGACGCCTGACATTAAAAATAATTACAATTGTACAACTTAAAGATAGATCTTGAAAAGTCATCAGAAATGACAGAAATACTCTTGACTTTTTTACACTTTTAAACTTGTCTTAAAAGTAGGTAACAATCTGCAAGAAACTTGCACGTTGCAATTTGTATATTCATAAATATATATTTATATATGTATGTATATTCTTAATATATATATATATATATTCCTAAACAATATCATTAACAAGTGTTGAAACCATAGACAAACTCATTTATTAAACATGTCAAATCTGATAAGTAGGATTCTATATACTCTAAGAAAATCAAGTTTTTTCTCAACAATCTTTAAGCTTAATTTCTTAAGCAAACAGCTTTGATTCGCTTATTATAAACTGATTTGAATTCATATATGTATTTTATGAGACTAACAACATATATTATATACAATTATCAAATTTTTTTATTTATATTTTTCAGAACTGAGATAGAGCGAAATGTATGTAAATGACTTTGTCTATACATTTATCTGTAAAAATAAATTATATAAATTAGAATTTGTTGCTCATTAAGGCTAAGGTTTATTATAAGCAGACGCAAACACTTTCGACCTTATGAAATTTATATATTCTTGATTAGCCTTCAAAGCTTTCGATTTAAAGCAAAGAAGTTTCATTTTGTTAACAAATCTTACTACCCAACACTACTACAAATTGATATGATGTAGGTTTCTCTTACTATCTCTATTCAATCCTCCCTCTTTCTTTCTCTGTCTATTTGAAATGGATCGTAATATATATGCCAAAGTTCTTCTCGAAAAGTTTAACACTCTTCCGTTTGGAAGCCTTATACAAACTAAAAGTTGGATGTATATGCATATATATATATATATATATGTGTGTGTGTGTGTGAGTGAGTGTACCCAACTAAAACATTCCTTATTGGTATTCCAATTTATTAAAATGGTGTGCAAAGTATTTGCAATATGTATTAATGGAAAGAGTTATGTAATGCATTATTTTAATATGAAAATAAGTCAAGAAACTGTATTAGTAATTATGTTTTTACATTCTTTATCTAGTCTTAATATAGTATTTGCATAAATAACTCTTTGCTGTGGTTTGTGCATATATTATACTACTCGTACTATCAAATAAACTTTTATTTTAATGCGAATATAATTTTAATCCATATATATATATAAGTATATGTTACATAGTCTCAAACCACAATTTAATATAATATTTAAACTTTAGCTTTGATATGAGCTTATTAATATATACAAATATATATATATAAAGTGTATATATAATACGGAACTTTGATATGATGCAGTTAAAGATATATATATATATATATATATATATATATATATATAAGTTATCTTATTTTGTTGGCAATATATGTGAAACTCAATGCCACAGAAAGTTCATTAGCTGAAACTTGTACCAAATACTTGGACTCAAATTAAGCATAACTTGATCCGAAAACATTCCAAGCACTGCTTACATATCTTTTAAGTTTACCTTGTTCTGTTGCAGTATAGTGGAAACCGTTAACTCCTTTTGAGCGCAATCAAGTTAGATATATATATATATATGTATATATATATAGTTGTATATGTATATATATATTTTCAGTACCTCATTCACGTATTAGCTGAAGTTTGAGGTTTTAGAAAAATTCGTGTGGGCTGTTTACACTCAATAACACACACAGACACGCACACACATATAGACGCAAACGCAAACTCATATAACAAACACATACAAACACATGTACACACACACAGAAAAAAAAACAAACAGATACACAGCCTCAGCTCAGTAGTGGACTCTAATAATTCTGAGGATATTTTTTTGTAATATTGTTCTTGTTTTTGTTTTTGCTTTTGTTTTTGTTTTTGTTTTTTGGGGTATTTTTTAATGCTGCGCGCGCAACACGACAAAACACAAAGAGATATAACACGAAACAAACAAAGAGAACGAGAGGCTCACTCAAAATATGCGAGAGGTTCCTTTAGAATCCACCTGAAGATGCTGCTGGTGCGGCGGCACTGTAGCAGTTCCTGAAGTGAAGCGTTTAAAACACACTTAATATATAGTTAATATATATATATATATATATATATATCTGTATGATTATATATATTTAACAAAAAAAGTATATATATATTTAGAATTAAAAACTGATTTCTTTTTGCACTTGAATAATACGCGTTAACGCTTCCGCTGCCGATCGACACTGTCCAGAGCTCTGTGAGAACTGAGTGGATGCGACTGCGTCTTCGGCTGTGGCTGGTGGCTGGTGGCGCAGCAAGCAGCAAGCAGAAAGCAGCAGGCAGAAGGCAACCAGCAGAAATCAAGCAACAAGCAACACTTGAAATACGAGAGGCAAAACAAAATAACTCAGCTTGCCGCACACTCAATACACTGAGCGAAAAATCAAATTGAGTTTGAGTTTACTAACAAGTATCAGTAGATTTACTCGTGCTCATATTCATCCCTACTTATACGTATCAGTATCTATTGATGTTTGTATAAATATATATATATATATATATATATAAATAAATAAATATATATATATATATATATATACAAATATTTATTCTTATCAATAACCACTGACATTTTAACACTCTGTTTCCATTTCATACGTTAATAGGATTATAAAAATATTGATCGAATGATTGCTATCCTATAAAGTAACATCCCTTAACATATCCATACAGTGTTAACTTTATATTCCTTCTATCTAAAACCTAGAAGCCTAAAACATTTTAAAACGACAGCTAATTTTGTTTTTTAAATATAAACCAAGTAATTAAAGAGAATTTTGGCTGTCTCTTGATGTCTACTTACAGGGTATTATCGATTCTGTATTATTATAGGGATATATCTGAACAGAAGATGTTGTTGTGCAGCGCCTTAAGCCACAGCCTCGTCTGTCTTCCCATGTGATTGATGGGAAGTGAATGCATGTCATTTCTGATAAGACTCAAGCAATACGACTATAAACAGTAGTTTATGTAAGCATAAAGCACCATGTACTTATGTATATATATTATATTTTTATATTTATATATATATATATATATATATATATATATGTTGTATATATTCGTAACATAATCAGCTAACGTAAGTTTATATACAATTCTATATTAAGAACCAAAAACTTCTAAACAAACACATAATAGAATCCATACGGCCAATTCAGCTAATTTTGATGATCTTTAAAATTAACAGCTACCCTAAACATATGTCTTAATTTTAACAGTTATTTAACATTACTACAAGGCAAAATGTTAAATATAATATGGAAGACTGTTACTGATTATTAACAACTGTTAAACTAGATATAAACAATAATTTAATAGGGAAAGTAACTGCTGTATAGAGATTTTCAATTGAAATTGAAAGAAGGAATGGCACAGCTGCTTTTAACTTAAGTTAACTTAGATTAACTTAAGTGCATGGTAAGCCTTTGAATTTGCCTTGTTTTCGAAACACTTTTAGCCCCTGGATTTGATATTTTGAGGCCATATAAATAGGTTCTTTGTAATAAAGCAGAAAACATACAACGAAAATAAATTTTCTTTTCTCGTGCAGAGCGCATGAGATACTTGCACGATAAGCCAAGTGACTTATGGAACGCACAAGAAACTTTGTATGTAAACAAAGAGCATGAAAATTGTGTAACAAGCGGCAGGGTTTTTAGTCTCAGTCTCAGTCTCAGTCTCAGTCTCAGTCTCAGTCTCAGTCTCAGTCTCAGTCTCAGTCTCAGTCTCAATCTCAGTTTCAGTTGCATGCTCATTCTCAGTCTCGGTCTTGGTCTTGGTCTTGGTCTCGTTATTCACTCAACTATATCCATATCCAGATCCAGATCCAGATTCATACAGCAATTCTATATGCTCACTTCATATGTAAGAGCGGGGAAACAAGTTTTGAGTGAATTTTCTGTTGCTCGCATGGGTCAGTATAAAGTTAGTTTCAGTATTCAGTATTTCGCCGGCAGAATGGACACTGGACATTGTTTTTGTTTGATGAAATACGAAAAACAAGAACAAAAATAAAAATAAAAACGAAAACAAAAACAAAAACATAAAACGATAACAATTTCTACACTGACGGACGTCTGGACAGGCAGCCCAGACAGGCACGACAGGCAGACAGCCAGACACTCATACAGTCATACAGTCAGGTCTAAAGGCGGCCAGATCTACCAGGCAAGCCAAGTGGAATGAAAAGAAAGAAAGAAGGGAAAGACCCAAAAGAAGAAACAGAATATCGTTTACGTTGCCATTGTGCATATACTTACATACATATATATGCTCTATAAAGTGCATACATAACAAATATACATACATACATACATACTTATGTACATACATATGTACACACATAACCATACATATCCTATAGAGGAGTACGCGTTTGGACTATATCTTTGGCTAAAGTTAGGGGTTTTTGTGACAACTCAGCGTCGGGTTAAACCTATACACATAAGTCTGAGAGTATTTTTTTTTAATTTTTTTTTTTATTTTTTACTTCTTTGTTTATTTTTTCAGTTTTTGTTTTTTGTTTTTTCTTTCAATATGTTGGTGCGTATTTGTTGTATTTGTATGTATATATATACATATATATGTATATATATATGGGCATCTGACCAGTCGGTAGAGTTGCAACCAGAGGGCTGACTGCCAGGTTAACAGACAGTCGACAAGATTTGTTTGTTTATGTGCAGAGTTCGCGTTTCCTCAGTAAAGACAGTAAACAACTTTTGGCTTTGGGCTTCGGGCTTCTAAATACGAGCACAACAACATATGTATATATATATATATATATATATATATATTTATATGGATATGTATTTATATATATTTATTTATTTTTTTTTTTGTATATTTTTTGGAGTATGCTTGCATTGCTGCGCATGAGCTGAATTTACATTCATCTTCCAGTTTTTATCATACTCCCATACTATATCTATATCATTAGCTTGGCACTCTTTGCGCAAGCGCAATATAAATGCCTCTCTCTCTTTCTCTTTCTCCAAATTTGTCTCTATTTCTCAGTTTCCCTGACTTTAACTTCCTCCTCTCTCTCTCTCTCTCTCTCTCTCTCTCTAGTTGCTTCATCTGCTGGGAAATTGTATCTCAAATCTTCTTTTTTCACATAGCAACTGCTGTTTTTCCTCTTCTTGTTTTATATATTAAATTTGTATTTTCTTTCTGTTTGTTTTGCGACTAAAACTACCCGCTATGATTTTCACAGGGATTTTCTGGTCTTATCTTTATTGGCATGGTGTATCTATCATTCTATGATATACAATCGCTATCAATTGATATCTTCAAAGGAAAACAAGTGCAATGACCAGTAGCTGAGAGTAAACCATCTCAAAGAGTAAGTAAACTTAAGCAGCGCTGACATTGATTACCACTTGTAAGCTGCCATGTAACTGGAGCAATAGAAAGAGTTGGAGACCTGCTGCTAAATTTAATAATAAGTAATACTCGATAATGGTATACGCCATATGGATGATGGCATATGGCATATGGCATATGGTATATGCTATTTGCTATATGTAATATGTTATATCGCATATAACTGCAGCGTCATGACTGCTGCTGTAGACATAGTTAATGACATTGCTGAAATCGAAGATCCCAATTTCCATTTGAATTCTTATTCCCTTACAAAAGATGCTCATACAGCAAATATGTCCAATGGTGTCACACACATGACGCGACCAAGTGATGTGGCATATACTTTTTCGCAGACTCACAATCAAATTCAATTGCAACATGATACTTGAATATATACATATATATATATATATATACACACACATATATATATCTATATGTATATATATATACAGTTTATTTTGCTAGTTGACAGCATGCGTTTCATTCAAACTTTTTCCAATGTGAATGGCCAGCAAATCCAATTCAAATCCCAATCCCAGTCTCCAACCCAAGCCCAATTCCGTGGAAATGGAATAAGCACCGCCAACAAATGTCAAGTATCGAATAGCCAGTTCTTCGTATTACTTTGCATACGTGCCTAGATATATAAACATCATATATATATATATATATATATATATATATGTCTCTTCTGCACAAACTGCACGTGTTCATAGTAAAAGTCGCCACTTACGCTAGTATAATTCCCAAAAGGTTTAAGCATATATTTCGCTTGTATGCACTATATGTAGGTGTGTGTGTGTATAGTAGTAGTTATCTATAAGATATCTACTTTCACGGCTTCCCACAGTACTCGTATAACACGGAAATTAATGTTTGACGACATCTATATCAAATGTTAGAGTCTATCACATACTAACGCTAACACTAACACTAACACTAATACCCAAACAGACACACTAACACATAGCTATGCTTATAAGTTATAGCATTCTATTATTTTCAAATTAGTGAAGAGTCTTCCACACAAGCTCTCCACACCACACCCTGTTTTACGCCCAGCCCTACCTCCCTCTTAGCAAAACCCCAAAAAAAAAACCAAGCAACGCTTGTAACGTGTTAATTTAATTATGATTAAGTTGAATTTGCTTACGTCCCACCTATGCCAACCCCTGGTTATTCTTCATTTTCCTTCTCTTAAAATCTATGTTTCATTCTTTTATATATATACATATATATACACACACATATATATATATATATATTTATATATATATATGGTTTTTTGTTTTTTTATCCACTTGGTTTCGCACATATGTCCCAACAGTTTGTCAAGTCCTGTGCCAGGGTTTTACGGCGGTTTAATTTGCTGCCATCCTGCTTTACCTTTTCGAGTCGACACACACACACACACACACGCACACACATACGCACATACTTGAGGTTTCCTGTATTCTATGCAACCCTTAGAGTTAGTCGTTGTGCACCTACAACCCGCACCTATATAAGCATATATATATATATATATATATATATATATATATATTTGAGTACCTCCTCATCCTTGTATATCGTATGTAGGAAATTATAAGTAATTGGATTTTTCTGACCAACATATCCTTTTTCAGCTTTTTTCCTGTGCTCTGCTTTAGATCCGGGTAAGTTAAGTGTTTATCCATATGGCTTAGATGCCTTTCACTTTTCTCTAAGTATCTAAATCCTGGTAAAATTAAGGTTGCCAACATTTATTTGTTTCTCTTTAAATGGCGTGTTTAAAGCTATTGCATATCTACATATATATATATATATATATAAATATCCTTTCTATGCATGAATATCCTTAAGTTAGGCTAATAAACTTATAAGTTATTTCTTCCTTAACATTCTAGCAAGTCGTTTTGCCGTTGTAAGTCCATAAGTTATGATTTACGTATAAGAAACTTTGTATCCTTTGCCTTGATTTAGTCACAGCTTATAGCTGTATATGCTCGTTATAAAAGACATTGTTTATCATTTTATATGTAGTATTTTGAGTACATTTCTGTATGGCACACCACATGATGGTTAAACGAGCTGTAGTCGGGCTAAAAATGCAAGCAATGTGCATCTGGTTACCCACCTGAATCCTGAATTCTAAATTCTGAATTTAGACCTAACACAGTATAACACTGCATTACACTTTACCCGTTATCCGATCCCCTTAACCCGTTATCCTATACCCATTATCCATTTAGACAGCTGCTTCATTTTTGGCCACAACAATGTGCGCATGGACATAATAATAATGACTTTGCCAGAGGTATTTCGCATAGACCAAAAAAGCTTCACTGTACCACATGAAAATGTTAGATATGTAAGCGTGTATATATATATATGTATAAACACACAGGCATAGTTATACTTGTATGTGTATAAAGTTAAAATCCACACACACACACACACACATACGCTTACACTTACACACACTGAGGCACAGCAGGACCTCATCCTGGCTATAGTAACTTCCGCCAGTAGCTAGATTTTCCGCTTCTATTGCACATTACAAGCATACATAACCTCACTTATTTACTTTTTTTTTTTTTTGCTTATTTCTACTGTTATTTTCTCAGCTACTTTTTGTATATTTTTTTCTACTCTTGTTTTTTTTTTTGTACATCGCAACGTCTGCTTTGTGAATCCTTTGTGATTTATTGCATGAATAATGTTACAAAATGGAAAAATAAATATAAAAAAACTGTATTCTATATCCCTTAGTCTATGGTCTATATGTATTCTTAACTGGATAAAGCTATAGCCTAGCATCTAACGACTGCAGTTTACCAAAGGTTAATTTCGCTTACAGTATAATTCAACTTCACTCGTGTGGCTCTTTGTTGTTATAGCCAATTGTTCATTGTTCCTTGAACTTGTTTACACATCTGCCAATGGCATTCGCTTTAAATAATAGACACACATACACACAATCACACACATGGACACACATAGACAAAAGCAGCTTTCATAGTGATAATCCAGTGTTTATCCTTTACTTAATGGTGTATCTTATGTATAGGAAACGTACATAAATATACGAACTTTCCACTATTTTCCTATTGTTCCCTATTATTCTATTTCGGCTTTTACTTCTACAATTCAATAGCCATTGAAGCAAACTTTATACCAAGCAATTATTATTATACTCAAACTTGTACTCAAAGTTCTACTTATATTCGTTCCTCTACTCATTCCTCTGCTCGTTCTGGTACTTATCCAATTGTTAGCCTGAAAAGAACTTAAGGCTGTCGTCGACAGTGGCCTGAATAAATGATTGAATGCCAAAGTAAAAGTAGACAATTTTGCCTCCCTTTTTATTTTCTTTTCTTTCTTTATATAAATATATATATATATATATAGCATATATATGTACATATATATATAAGTATCTGGGGAGTTCACTGTTACCCCATTTATATGCTGCTTTTCTTGGGTTTCCCTCCTGAGGCAATGCAAATTTTAAGTCAATTTTGATGGAAAATAAAATGAAGAAAAAAAAAATATAACCGAAAATCCCAAAAAAAAATATTTAGAAAATTGTATTCAGAAAGCAAACGTTTAACATTCAAAACTAATCGGAAGAGATGGAAATACATATATGTATATACATAAAGGGTTTATTTGTACACTGATACGCATAATAATAGATTTTCCCAACCTCCTTAAACTAATCAAATAATCAATTGCTATTGCATAGTTGATAAGAAAGCAGAACTGAAACGAAGACGATAAGCAGTACCTATCTGTAAGGTTAATAAATGGATTAACTTAGTAATTTCAAAAATTACAAGTATCTAAAATATGTCATAATTACTTTAACATTACTTAAATTTAGTAAGTTTAATTATTTTGGTAAGGATATATAGGAATCTTTGGTGTGTCGTAGATAAATTTTCATGCTTGAAAGTATTGCGATACACTTGGGCAAGTCGTGTTTTTGTGTAGTGTAGCTTTCAATTGTTGTGGTATGTTCTTTCATTTGGACACACACACACACATACAGAAAGACACAGACACACTCACGCACATGCATATTTGTTGTGTGTTGAACGTAAACAAACATGGCGACTTCCGCAATTTCAATGCAATCTCCATTGTTCGGCACAAGCCTGCCAACAATTTGCATTGAAACTGAAATAGTGTCGCACCATTCTTTATTTCATTTTATTTTTTCCCACATTTTTCTGCCAATTTCTTTCATTTTTTCTTTTTATTTCACAGTTTTGCTGTTGTTGTTCCGTTCCATTTTTTCGTAAATAAATAACAAAAAGAAAACCTTTTTTTGTAATTGCCAGCTAAAAATTGCAGAAATGCCAAGCGAATGGCAGAGAAAAAGAATCTTTACACGGAATCGTTTTCATTGTTGTTTACACTGATAACTTGGCAGAGTTGTGTCCACCCTCAACTCTTTATCCTTCTTTTTTTGTCTTTCTCTCTGTGTCCCTCTCTCTCTCTTTCTCTCTCTCTCTCTCTCTCTCTCTCTCTCTTGCTCTCTTTATTTTTATTTTTTCTTTTTGTAGTCTACCCCATGCAAAATGCAATATAGTTAGTGTCTTGTACCGTCATTTATGCTGCAGGCAAACGTTTTTCAGACTTTAAGCTAATTTGCATGGTGATAAATGACTTTTTCCACGCTATCCTGGCACATGGCCAATGCGCATAGACAACAGACAGTGGCATCCCATC
>JBAMBS010001020.1:207500-264714 GCA_037044455.1 Zygothrica quintamaculata
TTTTTGGTTGTTTAAAAACAAAACTACAGAATTTTTATATTAACTTTTTTTTTTTGTTGTTAATTAATTAATGTATTCAAATAGAATGCTTTACGGTTATACATGGTAATAAATGTCTATATGGGCTTATTTTTTTTTTAAGTTTTAATAATTTTTTCTGATTTCTTTTCTCATCATTTTGTTATAAGTATATTGTTATGTAAAACGAGTATCTGGGATAAAAACTAACGTTTTGACTTAAGAAATCAGTATTAAATTATTTAAACGCGTCCTTTGCGAGCGGCTGCAATTTTTATGAGGAAATTTGAGAAAGAAAATAATAAAGTTTTATTACCGTTTATATAACTATTCGTTATATTATATAATATAGCTTCGATCCTTAATCAATAATATTTATGAACGTGAATTGCTTACCTTTATCCTTGTTCTTGCGCTGCTCCTTGGCGCTCTTATCCTTGGATTTGCCAGGCTTGCAGTTCTTCTTAATTACGCGTGTTGCTTCACATGATGGATCACTGGTCGCCTTTAACTTATCTGCTCGGGTCATTTGTCCTGTAGCACATTCGGACCAAGAACCTTTCTCATAACGACAAGCTGCAAAATAAAAAGAAAATAAAATATTATAAATAATTTTTTTAATATATTAAAATTAAGTCAAATTTTAAAGTGAAAAGGCTTAAAACTTACCTTTCTTGCATTTCTTCTGTATAGTGCGAGTCTGATCACAAGCTGGATCACCCTTTTTCAATGTCAAAGTTCTGGAACGTGTATTTGTCTTGGTATCACATTCAGTCCATGGATTCTTTCCATAACGGCATGAAAGTCCTGTTAATAAAGTAGAAGCTTAGGTCATAACATAATTTAGACATAGTCGCCTTCAATCTTATACCATACAAAAATATATTTTGTACAGTTCAAGTCAACTTACCATCGCCTTTTGTGCCACGCTCATTGCGTATAAGCACCTCATGATCATCCTCCTCCCAAACTTCACCCTGGTTAGCTATTGTGGGCTGTGTCAGCTCAGCCACTGGCAAAGCCAAAGGTGTTTCCTGACCCTCTGTAGTACCAGCCACTAAAGACAATACCACAGCTGACCATGTTATAAACGTAATAAGCAAAAGCCCGTTGCAATTATGCCTCATCTTATTTGTGCTGATTTTCCTATAATAAAATAAAAACCAAAATTTATTTTATAGTATAAAACTGGGTAATAAACTAAATAAAATTAAAATATACATTTTTGTTTTTAATAAATTTTATTTTTTTTAAGAAAAATTATTTTTAAAAACTTTTAAATGTGTTTGGCTTTTAAAATTTTTCCCTAAATGCTAACCGGCTATTCAGCTTATAGACTCTCATTTGCGGACTGCTAACCATTACTCATACGCAACGTGCAACAAAGAAAACTTTCAAATGTATTAAAGAAAACCAAAATTCATAATTTAGGTATGTAAGTTTATTCTAAATGAAAGACTATGCTTATATATACGTTTCGTTTAACTAAAATGGAATCACAGGTTTATGGTTTTAATCTGCTTGCCTAGTAAATAGCCTAAACAGCATCTTTAAAGGAATGCTATAAAAATAAAATAAAAAATATATTATAGCTGTTATACTACGTTAGTTGTTAAAATAAATATAAAATATATTGCCATATTTTTCATTTAAAACAGATTTTAATCAAATGTTATCTTTTATGAATCTTTATCATTCAATTATTTATTAATTATCTAAAAGTCTCAAGTTAAGCTAACACATATACTACAGTTAGTACTTTTATCTCAAAGTTATATATAGATGATTACTATAATAGAATAAGATTTAAATAAAAACAATTCACAGAGAAAACCGGGTTGATTTTCTCTCCCTATTTTAAAGATATAATGTAAATTTCGAATTCAAAAGCTTTGCTTTAGGCACTTAATTTAAATAATATATAAGATATAAATGTATATGGTATATAAGCATAATTGAATTCAAATCAAGTTCTGAGGGTGTGGATATCTTAGAACATAATATAAAAACAAAAATTTTTTTTTCTTTAGGGGCGGAAAACCGATAAGTTCTGAACTACCACACACACACACACACACACAGCTCTTTGAAGATTAAGTGTTGGCCCCTTAGGGAAAATGTAAATTTAATTAAAAAATATGTACATAAATGTATATGTATATTTTTATATGTATATACATAAGCTTGTATATACTTAGTACTTACCCTCTGCAAACAATGTCGAAGATGCGTCCTTATGAATGCTCTCTAACTAACTATATCTATTGTGACGCAATATCCTTGTTGAACTAGACGCGGATACACCAAAACAGTGAGAAAAAAAATACAAACATTATAAAAAAAAATATATATATATTTATGTATATATGTATATGATTTAACTCTGCTTTTCATACGATTATAATTAAATATTTTCTTAGATTTTTATTTATTTTGGATTTTCATTCAAAAATTTGATTTCAAATTTTTCTCTTTAATTTTTCATCATTTTAACTACGCAGCGTTGAACCGAAACACAAATCTTAAACTAACCGTTATACACACAAAATGCTCCTCTGCGAGACACACACACAACTGGCTCAGGCTACAACTGAGACTGAGACTGAGACTCCAACAGAGACTCTGACTGAGACTGAGACTGTGACTGAGACTGAGACTTTGACAGAGACTGTGACTGAGACTGTGACTGAAGCTGAATCTGAATCTGAAACTGAGACTGAGGCAGGATATAAAATTCGGGACCAAATGTCGAATTTTATGAACTGCTCACGTTGCGCGTCTCTTTGAAACTGAATCGCAAAATATGCGAAAAGCTGCAAAAAGGCCGACGCTGCGGCCGCCGTTGCTGTCGCCGCATAGTATCCTGAAGGATGTTATGCTCTCATTTAAATCCTACACACACACACCAATAAACTCTCTATTCTCTTACTCCCTCTGTTTCTCTCTATCTTTCAATCTGTTGCTCTTGCTCACTCTGTCACTCCAATGTCCTCCTATTCAAACATCCTTTTTTAACGTGTGTACTGAGAGACAGCGCACCCAGGGCTTTTATCAATGATCTGCGCATGTTCCAAAAATAAACGTTTCTGATTTTATTTTTATCCTTGCCACCACAAAATGTGACTCGTCTGCTGTTTCCTGTTTCAAGCTGCAGGCATTCACATCGCTGAGCATTGTTGCAACTTCGAGTGAAATTTAATGAGTTTTTAATTTTCAAAAAAAAAAAAATATAAAAAAAACCTAAATCAAGAAAAAAAAATAATGCAAAATTACAAAAAAAGGACATTTTCATTTACACTCATACCTATGCTTTTATTCCAAAGATTAATATGACTAAGAGATAATCAATAAAAGATTGTATTATAATTTTATTTATTTTGGGGAAAGGTGTGATTAATATAAAAAATATTAAACTCACATTTTTATACTCTTTACAGTAGAAAAAGGTTCAATATGATAGCATAAAAAAGCCAAAGTATTCTATAATATAAAAGGATGCTTTAGAGGGTATCTAGAAGTAAGCCAGATCATATATTTAGTAGAAGTATCTTTGTATCCTGTTTATAGCCAGATGTAGCTATATATAAAATAATTTAGACCCTTCCCTAATAGAGCATATTTTGCTGTAATATCTCAGAATTCGCATTCTGCACTGTTGCATTCTTAAAAAGGAATCATGGAGTAATATATACAAGGAATAGAAGGAGCAAACCAATTAACCTGCACTTAGCTCTACCATGGACTGTATAGAATTTCGAGAGAAGTTGCTGCTGCTACTGCTGTTGCTATTGGTGCTGGTGCTGGTGCTGTAAAAGAACACAATATATTTAGTACAGGATACGAGTAATAGACGAAGTCCTGGCATTGCCATTGCCCTTTACGTATGCTTTGGCTTAGCCTCGTAGCTTGTTATCCTTTGGCTGGGTTGTGTTAGGTTGTGCTGGTTGTGTGGTTAACTTGACGATTGTTTTTTTTTTCATTTTTTTCTCTGGTTTTTTTCTGGTCGCGTTTCGTGTACGTGTATAATCACTCGACGTAAGCAACCTTTAGGCATCGTAATGAACTGAACTGTGGCTCTGCCTACAACTAAGCATTATCCTTTATCGTACCAGCTCCTTCGGTAGCTGTGGCTCTGTTCATAATGCCAGCTCATCAAAAGCCAAAAACACCCCAAGCCTCCCACCAACATTTACCGCGTTTTTCTGCTAGTTAATTTTTCGTATGTGCCAAGTTAAAAAAAAAAACAAGAAAAACAATTTGTAAGAAGAAAAAAAAACACAAGAAAAAGGAATATAGTGTATGTCTAATATACTATAGAAGTATATATAGAATCAAATACAAAGCGGTTAACATCGTTTCTACACCTAAATGACTGAGATTTACATATCTACATTCTCATTTTGTGGATAAATTAAATTTTATGCACTAATTATGGTCTGTCGGAGCGCTAGGCATATTAAAAGTGTAATAGAAACTTTTACCTTAACTGCGGCCCCAAGGATTCGACTACCTTTTTTACCACATCAACATTTTATTTACTCAACAGTCAGACAGACAGACTTACATATATATATATATATATATATATATTATATATATATATAAATATTTATATACATGTATGTATGTGTGTGTGTATATTGTGCACAACCGTAAGCTCTGCTCTTTTCTGATTGAATTTTTTGCGCTTGAGATACAGGATGACAGCCTTTTGGGCGCGTCATTGCCATTGACAGGAAAATGTTCAAAAAGAAATTAAAAATCGCATGATAAATCGCTTACAGCAATAAGAGAAATGAGGTTATTTAATATATATATATAAGATATATATATATATACTTATAAGATAGATGTACAAATTTCATTTAGCTACAAATACTTATTTAAAGCATTTTGCCAGCTGGTTTAAACATAGAACTACATGCCGAGCTTTACAATTATAGCTGTAGGCCTATTATCATATTATCCTTGACTTTTTGCTTGTAATTAAACCCATCCTCTACTATAGATAATAATAATGAATTTTATGTACCATAATTTGTAATTATTTACACATCTTTTAACAACTGATTCGTTGTGACACAATGTGTTATCTGAAGTGTGTCCTTTTTGCCAATGCATTGTATTACCACCCATACTCTCTCTATTCGACTTCAACACACACAAACACACAGACACCTATAGATCTATGTATCGTTACTGGTTTTAATTGCACTGCGGCAACGGTTGGTTACACAGCGGCTCGTCAGCAGGCGGCGTTATTGGAACCAACAACAGCTGTCATAAAATTTAATAATGCAAATGTAATTAAGTCACATGGTCAAAACCAGTCCGAGACCAGGTCACAATTCACACTCAAATCATTGAGGGGGTGGTCATCATGTTCTGACGCGCAACCGAGACCTCAAAACAGGAAATGCGATTCATTCACTCCCATTCTCTTACATATACATGCTCATATACATATACTCATACAAACTCATACCCATAGCCAAATCCATATCGACGTCCATTCCCGTGCAGCAAAGGTAACTAGCTTTACTAGCCCTAAGCTTTACTTCTTGCCAACTGATTGCATTACCTGTCGGTCCAGGCAGTTTGATTTACCTATGTTACGGATGTTTCTGATGCATCTACATACTCTTACCTATTCTATGCTCTCCAATATCCTGCTGCCAAATGACTCCATTCATGTGTCCATTATTAATTAGTTTCACTGCCCAAAAGTATGCAACGGATTGCTATGTAATCCTCCTCTAAATACATATATATATATATATTTATTCTACATAAGATACAACCATATTTAAGTGTAATACGTATGCATAAGTATATAAATACATAAGTACATACATTCATATGCATATTACTCTATTATTATTCACAATGTAGTTAGGGAGCTGCGGAATTATTTAAATTTTCTATTTATATAAGCTATGAACACGTACCAAGTGGCCATTGCCAGTGAATTTTAGTTTGATGATAGTTGAAGTGAACACTTATATACTCTACGCCAATTAGATGATCAAAAGGGTATTATAGACTATACATATCATACTTATAGGTATTAGTAATGAATCAGCAAATATCCTGTCATTTTATTGATAGTCCTTAAATACCTTACAGGGTATATTTTAGCTTAGAATTTGTCTTAAAATAAAGTTTCTTGCTACGTTTTATGATAGTTTTTGCCTGGGTTTGATGTCTACTTGACCCATATCCGAAATGTCAACTGCTTGTCTGGCACTGCGAAAAATGTAATACCATTTGAAGACTTTTCTAGTGTGAAAGGCGTTAGACAAGTATCATTGCAGTTGCTTGTTCAAACCTGAAAATACTTTAATATACAAAAATGGTAGATGACTGTAAAAACTTGTGACTGTGCAGCGAACCAGCGTATGGCAAACTTAACCAAAGTGCAAAGAGAAAACCTAACAAAAAAAAAACTAAAGAGACAGAGAAAGAGTGAGAGAGTAAAAGCCGTAAGAAAGAAGAAAATGGGTTGAAAAATCAACTCTTGACGAGTCTTGGCCAAGAACTCTTTGGCTTTCAGTTGGTTCCTTTTGAACATCGTTGCGTGACTGAAATAAGAAGAATTCAATTTCTGCAGTCAGCAATTGAAGTTGTCGAAAAGGAAGGAAGGAAGAAAAACAAAAAGAAAAAACCCAAAAAAAAACATAAAAAATAAAAAACAACTAAAGAAATAAGATGAGAAAAACAAAGAGGAACTTTTTGTTTTTCCTTTTGTTTTTTTGTTCTGGTGTTTTTCTGTCCTCGTTGATGGCCGTGCAATGGTGCAGTGGTGCACTGGTGCGTATAGTCAAGTGATAATAATCCCTTCAAGAGACCCTATGCACTGACTTAAATAAGTACCAGTAAGTATAATGCAATCAGCCTAAAACCAACAAATATAAGTCTAAGTAAAACAACTATATCAACCAGTAATAGTAGTAGTAATAGAAGTAGTAGTAGTAATAGTAGTGATTGTTCTATAAAGTAAACGTATAGCTATGAGTATATTTCCATTACATTAAGCTTGTACAAATTGCTGGCCATAAGATATTACACCCCCTAAAGGAACCGATTTCGATTTCGATTTCGTAATTGAGTTATATACCCGTAAAGCAAGAAAGTAAGTTGCTTTAAGGCAATAGCTGCCATTGCTTACATTGCTAACATTTCTGGTCTTCCTGCTGCTGTTGTTGCTGCTGCTATTGCTGCTGCTGCTGCTGCACTTGGCCAATGCTGTTGGCCAAAGATGCAGTGAAGCAAAAGATCACGTGCCACGAATTCATTTGTAATTTAATGCCTACGAGTACAGTATGTGAGGTTCTCCTAATTGTACGGCTACTACTACAACTACAATAACAACTATAACTACAACTACAGCTACAATAACAACTACTACTGCAAATAACTGTACCTAACATAGTCTACATCAGTGCACAATTAGGGCAAATGTCCAAATGGATTCACTCATTTTAAGACAATTCAAATTTTACAACTAACAAAACGTTTTTAATTCTTATAAATTTAATAGCCTTGATTTAGAATAATAATTATATAAATAGTTAAATATTCTCTAGAATTATATTAAATATGGCTAAATATGTATAGCTTAAAGCTTTAATTAAAACTAATTTATATTTACACACATTTACATCCTTTCATTTTAAGCATACAAATTACACCTTCAAAGGAATTGCAAATTTTATAACAATATACAATTCTATTCTAGTTTATATATACAACTTACTTAAAGGATCTCAAAAATATATATTTACAGCTCAGAGGTTTTTCTTTTTGTATATATATATTTCGTATATATATATATATATATATATATATATACTGAATTCCAATTCACGCGCAACTTGATGTAGTATGCACATGTGTCGTCTGACTTGTGCCGTCATGCCTTGTCTTGTCAAAAAAGTGTCCAAATTTAGTTTACAAACCAGTCACAAAGTTAACGTACTCATCTCTCTATCGAAAATGGGATTTGAGGGAAGCCATCAGAAAACATGACAGGCTTACCAAACTACAAGGATGACATTTATGTATACGCTGTCAAAGGATATAACGATTTAATGATCTAATTTTTTTTATAGATATACATATTGGATAAGGTCATATCAGATTATTGCAACGTTTCTATAGAAATCATATTAATATATCTTAAGGCGTTGCCATGTTTTAGTAACAACACTTTTAGTTATACGGATGATCTGGCAATGCTTCAATTATAAATTTCTAATCAGAGCGGAAATGGAAATCTTAGCGTGGTAACTAATTAGGTAATAGACAACATCTAAACCATTTGAAAATGGCCATTTCTATTGCTATAAATGCATCTATAAATCACTTTTTAACGAAACTTTAATTTTATGATATAAATCTATGAAAGATTAGAAAATTCTAAAGATATGTTTGAAATATTCAGTAGGGTATTACGAATTCGTTGATTTTAAAATCTACTTTACTAAACTTTCTTATCTATATTCTAATATAGTCAAATATATAGTGGGATGTCATATTCATACTTATATATATATATATATATATATATATATATAAGGACATGTATGTAGCCTGTAAAATTAATTAAAATTTATCTGTTTATATTAATTGGAAGCAAATTTACCTACTTGTGGGTACCCGATTAACATTTAGTGCATACTTATCCTTTAAATGTTTTTGCTTCAAATGAAAATGCACAAATACAAATATAAATACAAATATGTGTATACGAAAACAAAACCGAATATATGCATACTCGTACAAATATTAATATGAACACAAGATGAATCCTACGGGTGTAATTTGAATTTTCTGTTTATTGCTTACTTTGTTGACCTTTTTTGGGCTCGCCAATATTACATATAGTACAAATATGAATGCCCAATATCGTCCTATTTTAATGTGTATATCACCCGAACTACCCAACCAGTTAAACACCCAACCATCAAACGACCCCAAGCATACATCCATCTACCCATCTATCTATTCACCCCTTTAACTCCCATTTTACCCCCATGTTTATTCAGCCAACTAAAAGAGTATCGATATCTGTACGCGTTTGAGCAATTTTCCAATAATAAAAACCGCTACCAGTTTCCATGCACATCGAGAGCGGATGCTTCAATGGGGATTGGCAAAGCAATGAGTATGGGAATGCTGATATGCTTGGTATATGGTTGGCTACTGAAAATGGTATTGTAAATAGTATAGGGCTGGCTATGGAGATGGAAATTTAGTATGACTATGAGTATGAGTATGACTATGGGTATGAGTATGAGTATGAGTATGAGTATGAGTATGAGTATTGGTTAGTATTGGTAAGTATGGGTAAGTATGGGTATGTATGCCCGCAATGTTCAGCGCTTTCTCGCGTTGTGCGTGGCTTTTGTTTTTGCTGCCTATGCGAATGATGTTGTTGTATCCTGTATACAAAGCTATTCCATATAGGGTATATAAACTTATTTAAAGTTATATGCAAAACAGATCCTATCATACACATAGGATATAAGCATGCAGTCACTAATCACATTGAATTAGAAACTAGTATGAATACATCTGAAACACAGTTGAGTTAGAAGTTAAATTTAGTAGACTTGATATGGAGATAAGCTAATTAAGCAATTATCCTTATGTTTCCCTACGTTATTCTTATTATACACTACTCCATATATCATTATTGGTGATGCAATAATAAGCATTTGGTTTGTTGAGTTTGAAATTTATAAATATATTTGGTTTTTATTGTAAAAAGTATTTGAAGCTCACAATTTTTGCATATGGATACTTAAGTTAAGGGTATGTATCAGTCGTATATGCATTGTTTTAGCGTTAATATTCTGACCTGTTGTTATTTGTGTTGTAGCTGTTACTTGTGCTTGCAGCAATATTTTCATATTGCTGTCTGAAAGGTTGCAACCACATTGGCAGGTCATGGATAGATCGCTCTCCATTACTTACATACTTACATATTATATGGTATAATATAGTATTGTATAGTATAGTATAGTATTGTATCGTATCGTATCATATCGTATAGAGCATAACCAATCGACCAACCCACACCAATAGCCCGTTGTGGATTTACCAGTTTATTGCTGCTGAGGGCATTTCAATCTAAATGAAAACTCATACAAAATGCGAAACAGCGAATGAGCTCCAGACGATTACCACTCGATGCTTGCTTATTCAGCCAGGCATTTATGTAGGTCGGATCCTTGCTAATGTATGTGTATGTTATGGTAGTAGTAGAAGTAGTAGTAGTAGTAGTAGTATTGGTGGAAATTGCTATACTAGTAGTTATAGTTGTAGTAGTAGTGGCAATAGCAGCATTTCACGTCGTAGCACTTGTAGTTTCCATTTTGGACAGCCGTAAAACTTTTTACGGTTGCATTCCCCTAGCCAGGCTATTAATTGGAAATAATTCACGGTACGTTTAGCCACAACAAGGAATCTCTGGCAAAGGCAGCTAATTGTTGACTTTCGGGGCTCTTTTCAAAGAGATTTTGTTGAAGTGATGTTGCGGTTAGACACTTTGCTTTAATATACAAATTGACTTCAAATAATTCTCTATTTTCCACCGCATACGAAAGTTGCCTAATATATAAGCCAATATATCAATATAACAGTAAATTAGTATTACAGTATAACAGTATAACAGTATAACAGTAACTGAATAAAATGTGCTCAATAAATTAATCACTGAATTAAAGGCAGGGAATTATCAAAGCTTACTGTTTTATTATATTATATTAGATTCCGATATATTAGTGCCGCATTTAGGATTTTTTTTTTTTTTTTTTTTTTTTTTTTAGGATTGATTCGAAATTTCTTAAATTTATAATTTAAGCAATGATTAATATGTCAATTTAAAGTAAATGTAAGTGGCAATAAAATTAAATATAATAGCTAAATGACATACTTTAGATGTAACCAAGATTCTTTCCTCATTTGAGCTTCAGGGTTAAAGTTTTCGTACATTTTCCCTAAAGCAGTTAAGAGAAATCTTTGGGCAATTTTCAAATTATGCAAAGAAACTTTTGTTGAGGGCCAAATGTTTATGTAATACAATATAAAAGTGTGTACTAGTTAAAGTTATAACCAAGTATACCTCTATCTGTAACATATAAGAATTTTGCACAATCAGTTAGTATACACAAGTTGAAAACTTATTGACATTTGAACTAAGCAAAACTTTAAGGTACAAGCATAACACTTAACCTTTAAAGTCAATGCCTTTGAATGTGCTTTTAACCAATACTTATACACACACATATACATATATAAATACATGTATATATACCTACACATATATACACACAAGTACAGTGAACGTAAGGACAAGTGCATGGACAAATTTCCGGTACTTTGGATTTTTAGAAAGCTTATCATGAGACCTCGTGAGTTTCTCTTTATATTTTGTTAACCAACTGTGCCGTCGTTCTTAGCCCTGTTTACCTCCAACCCCACGTAACGTATTTTGTATTTGTATTTGGATTTTTTCTGTTCTTTTTTCTGTTTTTTTTTTTTGTTACGGCTATACGACTGCCTCGTTATGGTTATGAGTTTTGCAACCAGTTGCCTATTTTAAGGGACCATAATCTTAACCCGAAAATAATCTTGCCTCAACTAATATCCTTTCAACGCTGCTCTCTTTTGTGTAGCAATGGTTATAGTTATGGCGTCATTGTTTAGGTATATAAGAAATATATATATATATACATATATTTAGTATATACATTTCTCTTCTATCTTCAAGACAATTTTATTCATTTTGGTTTCATGTTGGGTTTTAGACCTACAACCAGCATCTTTGCTTTTGTTTCTTACACACAGAACCTACGATGCGTGATAAGCCAATCCAATCCATTTGCCAACATTTTCAACCGAACCAATTAATTATTATAAATGCCACTTCAAACACTTGGCGACAATCCTTTTAGCCATATTTGCTCTAATGTTCTACCCTGTTTTATCCAGTTTTCTCCCCTCAAAATCTTATTTGCATATTAAAGTTTGTTTTAGTCTTCACCTTCTCGTTATTTTTTTATTTACTTTATTTTATTTTCTCTCATTTTAATGCAAGAGGAAAAAAAAAAAGCAAACAAAAGCTGAGGCGAGCGAGAGAATAAGCAAAAACAAAGCAGGAAAATGTAAAAATGACTCAGAATAAAATAAAAGCATTTCCGTGTGGAAATCTGTAAAGGAAAGTTATAAAAAATTTCCAAAAAAAAAAAACAAAAGAAAAAAAAATTTAATTTACGTAAATGAATTAGATTTGGATGAAGAATCACTCTAGGGAATCAACCAAGACCGAAAATTTTGTTCCACATGGAAATCGCTTGATATATATATATATATATATATATTTTTATTTTTTTTTTTTTGAATTTGAAAAACCTGTGATAAGCATTCGCAATGGACTTAAAAACTTTTAAAAGTAAAAAAAAAAAAATTTTACATCTTACAAGAAAATCATTTACTTATAATTAATTGCAGAAAATTTATAACAAAGCTACTAAAAATTTAATATGACGAATTTTCAGAAAAGTTTCATAAACTTGAGAAAACCAAAAAGAAGGTTTTTTTCCCCCTTATTGCTGGCAAACATCCTAAACAAATAGATCAACTGGATCAACCTGTTCCTGTTTCACAAATATAGTTTTATATACATATATATATTTCTACAATATATATGGAAAAATATCTTTATATATTTATATATGTATATATTTATTCATGTGTGTGCACCTATTTATACTATGTGCAACTATGTTTACACACACTTAAATATATACATATATATTTATATATATATATATAGAGTATACATAGGTATATTCAAATGTGCTTAAGTTTGCGTAGTTGCTAAATTATTTGCGTCGATGTCGCCATTGTTTTGCATATGTTCGCTGAACTTACGGAAGTCCTAGAGAAGTGCTAGAGGAGAATGCTAGTGGAGGAACCGCATGGTTGATGGTTTTGATGCCAGCATCTACACTTCGTATATACAGGAAATGCAGCCATCTTGGCGAAGAGAAACACTCTCTAACGCACACACACACACACACTCTCACATCCTTAAACACATATAATGCGTTCATATGTGAATGCATGTGTGTATGCGTTTGTGTGCGTCTATGTAAGGAAGTGCTTCTACTTGTAGCACAGCCACATCCGCTTAGCTATTTTAAATCTTTAATTGCAGCAGCTGTTAAAGCGCTCTTTAAGTCGGAAAACCTTTTCGTTCACACCCCATATACCCTTATACATATGATATGATATACATATGTTCTTAACTATCTCTCTCGCTTTCTATACTCTATCAACCCACATCACCCTATCCGCTATTACCCTATGTATGCTTTCCCTTGCTATTTCTTGATATGTGCATACACAAGTCTAAGTGTATCCACGGCAAACCGGCAATTCATAGCTGTTTTCTTGAAGGAAATATACGCATACATAGCCAACGGTTGATGAAAATATCTTTTTCGCTATAAGAATTGTGGGTGTGCCTGGTTGTTTGTCTGGTTGAATGACTGTCTAACTGTCTGATTGACTAACTGACTGACTGACTGGCTGACTGATATTTACGGTACTCGTAGTATCATATATCGGGCACATACCACCAGGGACATGGCGTATAATTTGTTCGACAGCAACCATACACATCATACTGAGCACAAATTGAGGTTCCATATCCAGTTTCATGTTCGAAAATGGTTGAATGTTTCATGTTTAAAGAGCTAAATGTGGACACGTTTTCTCATGCTTATGTCAAAGCTCATGTTAGTTCTGTTAACGTTAAATTTATCATGAAATCATGTCAAAATGTGGCAACTACATGTCAATATGTTACGACAAGAGGAGCACTGAACTTCACAACATAACTGTTAATCTAAGCAAATAATTCGGTATTGCCAAATATGTGGCAATGCTACAAGATGACAGCACTTCAAAATATTTTCCTTTTTATAAAATAAATATGATTACCCTTTGACATTTACTCTATATGAAATGGAAGGGTTACAATAAGGCAACATTATTTAATTTTCTACAAATTTATGGCATTTGTCGATAATATAAATAACAAATTAACTTGTAGGTCAACAAATAGATCAGTAAAATGAGTGGGACAATGAGTATAGAAACGTTTGTGTATGTTGCAATTTTTATGTTGCATAAAAAAGGGTGGCAGCATTAATCTAATATTTATAATAGCTTATTGAGAAACATTTTAATATCGAACGTGAAGATTACTTTAGAATAGTATTCTATGGCAATATCTAAGTAATATTCAGTTGTGTGGCAGCACTAAATGTACAGTAAATATGTTCAAATATCAACATATGGGTAATGGTTAATATTTATAGATCACCTAACCATCTAAAACTAGCAAAATAAAGTTATTTAGCATTGTCTAACAAGCTGGTAACGCTGTATATTAACCCTTAGGATTAACTGTTGATGGTCAGAATACTTAAATTAAATGAAAATTATATATTTTAACTACGAATTTAATACATATATATGTGTTATTTAACTAAGTGGTAACAATGAAATAAGTTAACATGTAAATATTTTAAACTTTAAATCAATCAACTAAACTGTCGAATAATAAACATGTAGATATAATGACAATTAGATTAGTTAACATGACTTCAAATCAGAAAACTGATTGAAAATGTTGTCAGTTGTCTGAAAAATTTATGAGGAAATTTGCCATAATGGCAGCTTATAGGTCAACTTAGTTATAGTTATAGGTCAAAGATACACACACAGACAGACAGACAGACAAACATACAGACAGACAGTAATGTATATATGTTAGTAGTTATGGGTATTAGTATGTGTATGACTCAACTGGAAAAAAAATAAAGCTCTATAGTTGACTCTCAATACCGCAATGCACCTGCACGCTATGCTTCCGCTGAGCAACACTTCCGATCCGGCTGTGAATGGTGTTCCAGTTAGATGAGCAACGGCATCGGTATTCATTGAGTTGCGAGTATCAGTATACCGGCAGTAGAAGCACTAACTGTAGCATAGGCAGCAACAGCAAAGGCAGAGGCAGCATAAACAATAGCGCCCCGCGAAAAACGCGAAGTGCGATGGAGTCGAATGTTTATCATTGTCTCTGTGGCCAACAACACAATCGGCCGTTGTCATGACAATTGGACGGACGTAATATGGAAAGGGGGGAACTGGGCTTGGTGGGCTACAGTGAGTAAAAGAGAGCACAGTTGGGCTTAGGCTCCCCAGTGGTTATCAGTTATTCGGTTGTCGTGCTTGTCAGTACACAGCCTCGTCTCGACACATGGGTATTACCTATTATTCACACTAAATAAGAAAGAAATATAGACTGATTTACATATAGATACATATATTTGTCTTTATATACATATCTATAAATATAAATAAATAGGTATGTATATTTTATTTTATCACACCTGTGTATATATGCACTTGTTATATACTTACTAATATTATTAAACTATTTGCTTTCTTACTTATCAACAGAGCTCATTTCCAGAAATTTTTAATCTACTGACAATAAGCATGCCTTCATTAGGTATCACATATAAGATTTTATTGCTTCTGGTGCTGCTTTTTGTGGTTTCTGTGCTCTGTGTGATCTCATTGCCTGTTTTTGAGAATTCAAATGCCTGTCGAGCACTTAATGATTGTGATCCCTATATGCCAATTTGTGCATCCTATACGAATGAACATCAGTTCTTTTATAGCCACTGTGACATGCTGCGCGAGAATTGCCTAACCGGTAAAGGTAAGTACATAGAGTTTTATATTAGATACTCTTACTAATTGATATCTGTAAATACCCTTCAGATTGGAAATCTGATTATCTAAGCCATTGTAATGTCAGTAAATTGTAATGATTGACCAGATGACAATACAATCAATTAGTTCCAAGCTTCATCATATCCCAATATCAATTTTACAAGACTGATACTTACATATAACGCTGAGTTTAGCATCTTAAGTGTTTTTTTTTATTATTATTATATTTTATTATGATTCCTCTTGATGAAAATTGTAGAAAATGAAATTAATAAAAATTCAACGATTAAATGCCATTATTAATAGTTTTTGTTCATCATAAAGACAAATTCATTTTAATTAATTACTAATTGGGCTTTAAATGTTTCTGTATTTAGGACAACATGAAAAAAGTGTATCGAACATTGATATATGTAGGTATTGTATGTTTTATACCCTTCATACAATAAATAATGAGGGAATATTGTTAAACTTGTCTATAACTATGTAACACAAGGTGAACAAAGTGCTGACCAGAATCAATAGTTGAATTGTTCTTACTGTAGTTAGAGAGTTAAATTGCTGGAATCATTTTCTTTTGTATATCCCTTAACTGTGATAATTGCATACAATTTCCTATTGTTTACACTGATGTAATTTATATGTGACGTCTTGAAAGCTGATCTTAAATGTAACCCCATAACTTAAGGTCAACTGTTTACCATATTAACAATGAGAAGGCATTGGAAGTCAACTGCTTAAAACCCCTGTAAGAGACTTTTTAATTTGTTCTTTTGTTTCAAGCTGCAGGCACCAGAAGCCGCTTTATATGAATTGTAGTTATATAAAAGCCTTGAGTACAGCGAATGAATTATGTGCCTAATAATCTTGTAAATATTTATTTATAGAGCTTGACTTGGTTTGAATGAAAAAGTAAAGCTATATATCAAAGCATTCTTCATAGCTATAGGGTATAAAGGGTATCTTAAATTCAGTTACATTTCAATGAAGTGTTATAGCTTTCTGTTAAATAATTTAAGCTCTTTAGCACACAAAGTGGCCATTAGGCCATCCACATATATATTACCTTTTACATGTATTTAAATATGTATATGTATGTATGTATGTGTGTGTGTCAGTGTTTGTAGGTATTAGTACAAATTTATTCTGAATACTCTGTCCTTAAGCTTTCGAATCATTGGCGTCCTTGTAACATGTACGTGAGCTTAAAGTAACGGAAGTACTTACCCAGCTTCAATATACTCGTAATTGATTTAAAACAAGCATAAGAGTTTTAATAACGACTTACATACCATATACCAGATGACATCAATGGGCCAGGAAGGATATGAGAATTTTATGCTATAAAGCTACTGAGCCTGGACACAAATACATATACATATATAGATACACTGACACTGACACTGACACATACAGTTGCATATACAGAAACATGAACACGTACACGAACACGAACACGAACACGAACACGAACACCAATACCATCAATGAAGCTTTCACAAATGGCAAGTACATAATAACCAATTTGATTAATGGCATATAAGAGAGAGGAGCAAAATCATAAAGCTTAAACCGTAGCCTCTTATAATTTGTCAGTAATTATAACAGCAGGAAGCCAAAGAACAGAAGTTATCATTATGGTACAGCTCACATCAGGGCATAACGCAACACATATCATTATTTTTGGACTCATAATGAGCAACATAAGAAGCCAATTTACAGGCACAAAAATTCTATTCAAAGAGATGAAAGCCGTACGTGAACTTCAGCATAGCATTAAGCGTCTTGCCATTGCCTCATTAAACCTCATCATTTCATATACCATATACTCCCTTAAATTTATATACATACATACGTGTATATAGGTATGTATGTATGTATGTGTATATGCCTATAAACATATATATATATATATATATATATGTATATATATATAATCTGAACAGATGACATTAATTATAAAAAAAAAGAGAAATACATAAATATTAAAGGACATCATATTAAGGCATGCTTTAAGTATACTTCTATAGAGCAAGTGGTCATTATAGGGAGAAATCAATAATTAATGTACTTAGCTTTAAATTGAACTTTTTATATGAAATATAAATTGTAAGTGAATGCTTTTTGCCTTAAATAAACTGATGCGAATTATCTTTATTTACCGGAACTCTAATATTAGTTACCAGCTTGTTAGAGAAAAAGTGTTTTATGAAAATGATAATAAATTTTTTACACTTGAAGTGAAGTATCATTAATACTGCAGTTTGCTTAAAGTGCATCAGGCAGTTTTTTAAAAGGATTTTAAGAGCATTTCCTCTGTTTAATCTCCGGCTCTGACGATGATGATGATGATTTTGTTTGATTTGCTTTCCACCAACCACTCATACCATTACTGTTACTGACGGCTAAGTCCTTGCTACTGCTGATACTGCTGATACTACTGCCACTGCTGATGCTGCTGTTGCTCTAAGTACTTGAAATATATTTCTTTGACAGTGACTGCACACAGAAAACAAACTTCAACTTCAACTTCAAGTATAGAGCTCATTCCCATAGCTGTTCCAGACCACCACTTGGCGTAAACATAAATTGTATGAATTCAGAATTTTTCTTTTCATACCCGTGTATTCTATAAAATATCCATACATATTGTGGATTCATTTATGTTAACCTAATTAATCAAATTACTTGATTCGATTTTCTCAAATTAAGGCGAAAGCGGGGGGGGAACAAACATCGCATCATAATTATACGAGTATATATTGAACTGTTTATACTGATTCACACACAAAAACAAGTGAAACCTAATGAATTTGGGCCAAAATAATTGAAACACAACCAATTAGCGAAAAATGCAGTACATTGTGTAAAATTATGTAAACAAGAAATGGAAATTGGGTCCCACTGCTACCAGTACCACTTTCATCTGTACTTCTGCTGCCACTGCGACTGCAAAATGCATCCATGGTCATAAAGAAATAAGAAATAACTACCTTATAGTCGGGTATGCACGACTACGAGAAGTCCAAAAGGCCAGCAAACTTAATGACCTAATGTTCCTTATGTCACTGATCAAGAATACATATACCTTATAGAGTCGGAAATGCTTATTTCTTCTTATTACTTTCATATATTTTCATCACTAATCCATTAGTTCTCTTTTTTAATATTTTTTTTGAAAGGGTAAGGCAATAAAAGCAAGTAAGAAGTCTAATTCTCCCTATCACTCAATCATATCCAACAGTTCAGTAACTCTAGAAGGAACAGGCTACCAGGCTTACTGGGTAAAGATCCAAAACTTTAAAACTTTAAATACTTTCTTCCTTCACAAAAGGAACCTTTCTACCCATGTAAGGAAAATAAAATTAAAATTTTATTAAAAATATTTCTTAATATTTCAATTTCATAAACAAAAAATCTAAGATTCAAACTACGAATTTGTGCAGTCATATAGTGAATCTGTTAAATAATATATATTATTTTAATACTGAGTTCATTCTATATATACAGTTGTAATTTATACCCATCAAGCGATTTGAATGTGTTAAGGATATAAAAGTAAATTTTCCTTGTTAGTATTTTATGTTTTTCCTTTTACTGCTTTACCAGAAGTTGAAATTTCAATATAATTTGCCAATTTCAGGTGTCGCATTTTCTTCGTCAATTTCTGTTGAGTAATTGGCATTGACAGCTAATTAAAAAAAATTTAATTACCAATAGTATTTGATTACAGCGCCTTTCTGTTTTCAACTTGTTAGGCTGTTAAGGTAAGGAAAAAATTTATTTTATGTACATTTATCACTTTTTTTTCATCTCTGCTGTTGTTGTTCCGTTTCTTTCTCTTTACTTTATCTGCTCTTAAGAAGTATTAATTAACTTGTCGCATAAGTTGGGCAACATTTTTAAAAATTGCCATCGTAAATTTCTATGTTGTCTTCTAATATAATAGCCAAAACATCCCCTACATAGGGGGCGGTAGCCGAGACACAAGCGAATTGACATGAATAATGACGCTTTCACAATTCTGACAGGTTTCTCACCAGAGAACGGTGCTTAGTTGAGGTCGTGATAAATTATAAAAGCTAACAATACGTTTATACGTGTTTTATCAGCGTTGTCTCTTCACACACAAAGATACACACACACACATATATATAGATACATTTACTCCAGTAACGCCCCTTTTTATCGTTGATGTACAAATACATACTGAGATACATACAAATATTTGTTCATGTACTTCCGTCCCAGAATATGAGCTATATCAGTGACCAAGTCATTAAGGAAACTGTACCAAGTTGAACCACAGGTCCTGGGCAAGAGACAAGGACATAAAAGGCAAATAGATAAATTTTTAATAAGTTGGATAAATACTAAAATTATTTTGAAAAACTTTTTGGCGGGTTTAAGGTGTTTGGGATATTCATCTACTCCAAATATTTGGCTTAAAAAAATGTTTTAATTTTAATAATTAATGAACAATAAACATTTAAACTTTAGTTGTGTTTTCCGCATCTTTAGGCTGTTGATCACTAGTAGCTTCAACGGAACTTGTGCTATTCGCATCCTGAGACAGTTCATTGCTAATTTCAGCAGGTGCAGTAGAAGTTTCTGCGGCAAGTTCATTCGCTAACATTGCCAGCTTTTGACGTCTGTATTCTTTGCGTGCCTCATCGAGTAACACGTTGTGCAGCAAATTGCGATTTTGTGTAGTATCCTGAGTAAGTGATGGATAAGGGTTACCACGCAGTTCCAAAACAGATTTCCTATAGTACATGCCGGGATAGTCACGTGGAGCTTTGAACATGCGTGTATAAGACACATTAGAGTTCTCAAACCGCGGTACTAATACTTTAAACAGCTTGTGTACCAACTGCTTCTCCAATAACCAATAGTCTGCCATTTCCATGGTCGCAATGTGTCTGTCGCCATGGCGTATGGCATTTGAAATAAGCTGTACGCGAATTCAGATATGCATCGAACGAAACTGTTTTTCAAAAATTCTCACTCATGAGCTGGTCAATGCAATGCTTACCAGTTCCGCATATCCACGAGCCTCGTCTGCTCGATTGTAGAACAATTCAATTCGCTCATGTTTAACAAGCGCTGTAACTGTTTTTCGTAACTTAAGCAAGCGGCCCTCTGGACCATCTGCATTCTTTAAATTACGTTTATTAGGTCGCACTGCAATTCGCAGCTGTGAAATAAGTTTACTGACATCTGCTTGATTCATTTTAAAGCAAGAATTAAATGTTTAGAAAAAAAAATAAATTATAATTCACGTAATTGACCAGCCCGGTTGCTCAGCTGACAATAGAGACGATATGTTGATATCGATAGTTAAAATCGATTATCAAAAGCCCAAGTGCCGTATATGTGCATGAATGTAATTTATTTACAAAGAGCGGGGAAATCAACATTTTATTCTTGTACCCAATGAAAGAATTTTGTCTTATATATACGCTATAATTTATTTTACCTTACAGATAATTCCTAAGATATGTGCTGTAATATGCCTTGACGTACCAGCGTTTCGACTTGTGCGCGGGGCAAATAATGTTGACTGTTCTTCTTTAAATGTACCACTCCACCGTCATCTAACTCAAACTTTCCGTAGTCCTCCACGCATCGAACCTCAATGTACAATGATTTGGGTGGACGTAGGTTTCCAGTCAAATCAAAACCCTGTCCATCGCCTACAGATCGCATGTACGCAGCTAAAGATTTAGAGTAATTGTTAAAAAATTTCACCTCAGGCTCACATAAGGACGGTTTAATGTCATTGGGTATAATAGGACCAAACTCCCATCTTAAAGCTTTAATACGTTGCATACGCTCGTAAAGGTAAGCTAACAAACAGCGTTTATTCCGTTGCAATGCCGCATGCCTGTAGTTAAGTAGAGGCCATAAACTGCGATCTCCAGAACTGTTGAATGTGGACGCCTGAGCTACATTTTCCTCGAAAATAGCTTTAATCTCCTCTATCACCTGGCGAACACCATCATCGTCAAAAGCGGGAATTGTCTGAGAAGATCTATTGATATCCTTTAATAAATCGAAGGCTTTATCGCCAAACATTTTATTGGAACGACTCATTTCTGTTTACAAGCGTATAAACATTATTTCCCGCTAAATTTGAGCAATCAGCTGTGCCATGAAACTATCGACTATTGTGCAAATGTAAAGAAAATATAAAGTATTAGTTTGGTCACACTTTTCTAAAATATATATTCGTAAAAATCATGTAATTTCATTTTTACAAAGTATCGAAGTGTGCACAGCTCAATATAGAATTATATTTGTTAAATATACACATTATACGCACACAGTTTAGCTTTATTCCTGATATTGGTAAATTAAGTATTTTGCCATTTTTTAACTTATCGAGTTGGTATTTGTTAGCGATAAGAGTGCCATTTTAGACGTAATAAGAAGCGGTCACACAACGTTGTGAGCAGTGAAAATTCTGAGGTGATTGTATTGTGTGTGGTGTGTTCCTACTCAATTAACTTAATTAAGTTAAAAAAAGTGTTGGACGCACTTTAAACCAACGTGAGGATTTCAACCCGCTTTCTGAATAAGCCACGTATAACGGCACGTCGGTAAAAACCGCACCCGTACAAAAAAATGGCAACAGCAGCTAACACGACAGCTGGAGCAGCGAAAGACGGTGCGCCTGCAGCAACAGCAGCAGCGCCTGCTAAGACTTTATCCGGTATTGTGAAACAAGTAAGTTTTTTCTTAAGTAAAATTAATTCAGTGTGTTAATTAGTTCCAAATTAATTTGATTTAAAATTGGTAAATTACACTCTTTATATGAATATCAAATCTGTATGTGATTATCATCAGCGTGGCAAATGCGGCAAGTTCCACTCAAGCGAGTGCGAACGAGACGTGCATATAGGCCGATTGCTTAAGTGTGACACGTCAAACACGCTTATACACTCTCACAATGGCTGAACACAGCATAGCGTAAAGAAATGAAAGTTATTGAAGGTGCCAACATGGCAGATTTTCTTTGACAGTGCACCTAAAATGTATGAAGCACATCTACTCGTTTACATAAAATGTATGCAAATGTGTATGTGTATCGGTCGTGTTTTTTTGAGTCTCGGGTTTTATCACTGTTAACGTCATCAGTGAACGGTAGCTTGCCGGCGTTTTGAAACATGCGTTTTTATCTGATAAACACACATATACATACGCATTTAATTTATACACATACATAGGCACGAGTTAATGCAAAACTATTCGTTTCTAACCTACAAAATGTCATGCACAGGCGCAAATCGCATATGTCAAATATGTGTACATACGTTCATAAATACAAATCTACATTTGTATGAATAAACATACAATGTACATTTGGATACTTTCGATTTTTGTAGGTTGGCAGTTCTATTTGAAATGCTTCTTGCAGTTTGACCCCATAGATCACTAATACAATCGTATAGAAATATGTATTATATATAGCAGTATAATCCGACATGCATACGTGTAGAAACTCTTAATGCAAGCTTAGGACAGCCATTGATAACAATAATCAAAAGTTATCAATTGCAATAGCAACCAATCGAATGATCAGCCTTAAATTGTGATGACGTTGGCACGCACGTCTTAGCAACACAACTTGATTATATTTTTTTTTTCGGGCCTGGCCCAAATGCCGCGTCAGCATTCCATGCACCATTCCCATGCTATAGATTATTACGTGGAAAACCTGTTGATTTTTTGAAAACGCCACAATGCCGCCTTTAGCCAACACAAATAGTTTTGTATGAATGTATGAGTTGGAGAAAGCGAATACGCTATAGAAGTACGTTTTAACTAAGTTTATATTTTACAAACAGTTATTTGTATTAAATTGCTTGTTTAATTAACTTAGTTTTAGTTCATTATTATTATCAAACTGATACTTTATTAAGGAATTAAGTTTTAGATCTTTGTTTACATTTATTATTTGTCATCCATATATATATATATATATATATATATATTTTTTTTTTTTTCTCTTGAGTGGAAATATAGTCGTTGAACTATAAAACTATTTCGATATTGATATTTTTTATTAGAAGTGTTAAAAAAATTGTATTGCAATATTCTTTATATATATATATATATTTTCACCGTAGTTGACCTAATTTAGTTTCAATACCGAATGGTTTAATTAATAGTAATTCTAACAGCTAAAATATAATGCATGGTCACACTTATAAATTACAACCCTGTTAAAAAAAAAATAGTGGCGCCGCCTATTGACAATTTGTAGCCTATGCCAAATGCACGTGTTTTATTTTTAACTTTGAAACTATTTCTTGATTTCATTTTAACCTCATTGCTGCTTGCGTATGGTGTGTCTTACAGGTACTTTCCGGTGACACGGTTGTTATACGCGCTTCTAAAGGTGCACCGCCACCGGAGAAACAAATAACTTTTTCGCATGTACTCGCCCCAAAATTGGCTCGTCGTCCTGGTGCAGGCGGTGATGAAACCAAGGATGAAGCATGGGCTTGGGAATCGCGTGAATTCTTGCGTAAAAAGTTAATTGGAGCTGAGGTAACTTTCACCTTTGATAAGCCCGCTAATTCTAACCGCGAATACGGATTCGTTTGGTTGGGTAAAGATAAGGAAACCGGCGAGAATGTCGTCGAGTCGATCGTACGTGAAGGTCTTGTGACTGTACGCCGCGAAGGTCGTCCAACACCAGAACAGCAAACTCTCATTGAGTTGGAGGATCAGGCACGTACAGCTGGTCGTGGAAAGTGGGCTCATAGCGTAAACGCTACTGAAAAGGTGCGCAACATCAAGTGGTCGCATGAAAATCCAGCCCATATTGTCGATGTCTATGGCGGAAAGCCAGTTAAGGCGATCATCGAGCATGTGCGCGATGGCTCCACTGTTCGTGCCTTCCTTCTACCTGACTTCCACTATATTACCCTTATGATTTCGGGTATTCGCTGTCCAGGCGTAAAGCTTGATGCTGATGGAAAACCTGATTTAAGCGTAAAAGTGCCCTTCGCTGATGAAGCTCGCTACTACGTGGAAACTCGTCTACTCCAACGTGATGTTGAAATTCGCCTTGAATCCGTTAACAATTCCAACTTTATTGGTACCATTCTTTACCCTAAGGGCAACATTGCAGAGTCCTTGCTGCGTGAAGGATTAGCAAAATGTGTGGATTGGTCAATGGCTGTTATGAAGACAGGTAAATTTGTCAATATATTAAAAATTTCGATTATCTTTCTGCAACTGGCTGGAGTAGTGTAGCGCCTATTTGGCTACCGCCTTCTGTTGTGCTGCACTTACTCCAACTGCTGGTTGCTAGATTAATATGGCGGACTCCAAGAATATAGTGTCTTTTTTTTTTGACACTGCGTTCATTTCACCCCGTCTACAATATTTAAAAATTTTTTTCTTAGTTTTATAAAAAACAACTATGTGAAGGATAAAACGTTCCGCTAGGTTGTGTCTATTATAATTTCCTTAAAGAAATTCATTTGTTAATTTAATTACAATAAGTTTTCTATTAATTTGCAGGAGCTGATAAGCTTCGTTCAGCTGAACGTATTGCTAAAGAGAAGCGTCTACGTCAGTGGCAGGACTACCAGGCAAAGACTCCTGCTTTCAACTCCAAGGAGAAAGATTTCACTGGAACCGTTGTTGAAGTCTTTAACGGCGATGCTGTTAACGTACGTCTAGCTAACGGTCAAGTAAAGAAGGTATTCTTCTCTTCCATTCGCCCACCACGTGATCAACGCGCTGTTGTCGGCGCTGATGGCGAGGAGATTGTTAAGGCACCACCACGTGGCAAAAACTACCGTCCTCTCTATGAGATTCCTCATATGTTTGATGCTCGTGAATTTTTGCGTAAAAAGCTCATTAACAAGAAGGTACAATGCAATCTTGACTACATCTCGCCAATGCGTGATAACTTCCCTGAGAAGCATTGCTACACTGTTCTTATCGGTGGACAAAACGTTGCCGAGGCAATGGTAGCCAAGGGTTTGGCAACATGTGTGCGTTACCGTCAAGATGATGATCAAAGGTCATCAGCCTACGATCAGCTAATCGCTGCCGAGCAACAGGCCATTAAGGGACTTAAGGGTCTGCACGCTAAAAAGGATAATGCTACGTTGCGCGTCAACGATCTTACTGTCGATCATTCCCGCATTAAGGTGCAGTATCTGCCTTCCTGGCAGCGTGCTCTACGCACTGAAGCCATCGTTGAGTTCGTCGCCAGCGGATCACGTCTACGTTTGTATGTGCCCAAGGATAGCTGTCTGGTTACCTTCCTTCTTGCTGGCATCTCTTGCCCACGCTCCTCGCGTCCCGCACTTAATGGTGTGCCAGCCCAAGAGGGTGAACCCTTCGGTGATGAAGCGCTGACATTTACACGTGAGCGTGTACTCCAGCGTGATGTTTCCGTTCATATCGATACCACCGATAAGGCAGGCTCGTCAGTCATCGGTTGGCTATGGACCGATCAGAATGTCAATCTTTCAGTTGCTCTAGTCGAGGAAGGTCTTGCTGAGGTTCATTTTAGTGCTGAGAAATCAGAATACTATCGCCTGCTGAAGAGCGCTGAAGATCGTGCCAAGGCTATCAAGAAGAACATCTGGGCAAACTATGTTGAACAAGTGCCTGAAGAGAAGGTCGTCATTGAAGAAGAAAAGGATGAGAAGGTTCCAGTGGAGCGTAAGGTCAACTACGAGAACGTTATTGTCACTGAAATTACAGAAAATTTGACCTTCTTCGCTCAATCTGTTGACAATGGTCCAAAACTAGAGACCCTAATGAGCAAACTGCATGCAGACTTCCAGTCTAATCCTCCAATTGCTGGTTCTTATACGCCTAAGCGCGGTGACCTAGTCGCTGCCCAATTCACCTTTGATAACCAATGGTATCGCGCCAAGGTTGAGCGCATTCAGGGTAGCAACGCCAGCGTTCTATACATTGATTACGGCAACAAGGAGGTGAGTACAAACATGCTGATAGATAGGAGGAAGCGTTTATTATCCAGTTTAATTTACATTCTTATCAAAGGACGAATATAGATTCATATAATTCAATACAACTCAAATGAATAGCAGGATGAGTAGAAACCCGTTCTGCAAGCTCCTTAGATCCGTTTCCGTCTTAAAGCGAAACGCATGAGTCATAAGCTTGCCATATAAACAATGCTCATCCGTTTAACGCTAGCTGTGTCCACGAAGTGGTGTATACCAAACTCTACAGCAACACATGTGTATGCTTCTTTTCGAGATTTACAACTGTTTGCACCCACACCAGCTCTATGTGTTTGTGCCATATTTTTTGGTACATTCGCTAAGCAAAGTGACCGCATGCTACGTATTTCATGCGAAATTAAGATGCACGTTGCTGGGGGCATCCAAGACATGGGTCAGTGAATGTTAGCGGTGTGCAACATAACCATTCCAATAAAACAATCATTCCAATACAGAAAAGGCTTTTTAGCTTTTCGATAGTTCTCCACATGCTAAGCCACATGTCTTCTTTCGGCAACATAAACAGATAAAGATCCAGCTTCGTAGCATGCACAAATTAAATCTTCTATGATATCCTTCAAAGCTTTTTCTAATTGATTACTTTATTTATTCTGTATTAGACTCTGCCTGTAAGCCGTTTAGCTGCATTGCCACCAGCATTCAGCAGTGAGAAACCACATGCTACCGAGTACGCACTTGCCTTAGTTGCACTTCCAGCTGATAATGAGGATAAGGAAGAAGCTTTGCGTGCCTTCTCTGATGATGTGCTCAACCATAAGGTCCAACTCAACGTTGAGCTTAAGGTCGGCGGTGGTCCACATCTAGCCAGTCTTCATGATCCGACAACAAAGACAGATTTTGGCAAGCAGCTTGTTGCTGATGGTCTTGCGCTTGTTGAAAAGCGACGCGAGCGTCGACTCAAGGAGCTATTGGAGCAGTATAGGGCTGCACAAGATGCTGCATTGGCGTCGCATTTGGCCATCTGGAAGTACGGTGACATTACGCAGGACGATGCGCCCGAATTCCGCTAGGAGACGGCACAATGCGTGCAGTAGGCAGGCGGCGTGTGGGAGCGCGCGCTGCTGGCTGAAATGTTTGTCTGCCACATACCCGCCCTTTATATATTACAACAACAAGTAACAAGCAACATCAACAACAACTAGAAAAACAACAACAAATGCAAGATGAAAAACAAACAAAAACAACTTAATGAATATGAAATTACTAATTCTACATACACAATATATGTATCAATATATATATACATATACATATACATATATATATATATATATATATATACATATTCATATATATATATATACATATATATACATACAAATTCATATATATATACATATATATTATATATTTATATATATGTACATATATAAATATATTTAAACATATTATATGTATACATACATATTTATATATTTAAATATATTATTATACATATATATATTCATATATATATATATATATATATATTATATATATATATATATATAAATACATATAATAACATTGGAATAATTTGAGCAGCAGGATAAAACCATGGTAATCGACCAGAAAAAAAAATAAAAATTATAACATGAATTATTTATGCATGCTTTAAACAACTGAATTAAATCGTTGGCGCCAATGCGATTTAACAGTTTTTTAAAGCATTAATAAGTCTTTAAACAAATTATACAAAAAAGTAAACAAGTAAACACACGTACTAGCAGCAATTGACCATTTTGTAAACGGTTAACTTCCAATAAATCAGAGAATGAAACTAAAATCGATCAGTTAGAATTTTTTTTACAACTGCAAGCATAAAATAATTTTCCATTGCTTACTCAAAACGGAAGAAAAACAAAAGAATCGAATTCTTTAAAAATTTCAGATTTTGTTATGGTAAAAATACTTGATTTTTTTTTTTTGAATTATTGATTAAATAAATATACAAAAATCATTTTTTTTATACAAAAAACTATTTCTTTTACTTAAGCGCTTCCACAGCATCAATTTTATCTAATAAGGATTCAACATTAAAGTTCTCCGGTATGTTCAAGCCGCTCTGCCTCTCCAAAAGAGCCATAGATTGGCCTTCAATTTCTGCTATATTGCGTTTTAAATCAGGCTCCGAAATTAAACGCTTATTAGCCGTATCTATAAACCTGTAATGTAAATGTTTTAAGAAATTTACTTGATAAAGATTTGGTTGTCTTACTTTTCCAATGTAATAATATCCTGGTCAGTTTTCTCAATCAATTTCTTAATTTTATCTACTTCTGCTTCTTCCTCTGCAACAATGAGACTGTTCTCAATAGACTCTGCCTTTTTGGTGTAGTAGAATTCACTTAAATAGTTTAAATTAAGATCGTGTAAATTCGCCTTTGCCTGAATATCCACGCAATTGTCTAATAAAGCCAAAATATCACCGGGTATATCATTGAGCTCAAAACCGAAAAGTTTAAGCTGTTTTTCCATATGTTCTCCTGTAATGGTTATATTAGCATAAATATATATAAATACTATTATAATAGATACCCAGTTTTTGGAAAGCTTTCACTTCTTCCTGTAGCTTAAGGTTGTCTGTAAGTAAAAGTAAGCAATTGTAATTCATATAAATAAAACAATATATATTAGACGCGCACCCATTTTAAAGAAGCAGAATTGTGGTGAATTGGTGCTGCCAACTTAATAAACTTAATTATTTAGTACTTAATTCAGTTTAAAAACAATATTCAATTATTAAAGAACTTACAATCGTATACTAAATAACTAAACAATATGAATGTAATACAGCTTGCCGTAAAAGATATCGGTAACTAATTGTCGCAGTTAAAATTAACTGTTTCGAAACTTATCGATTACTGAAAGATCTAGTATCTGTAGATGGAACTTATGGAATGAACACAAAATTGGAGCTGTCAACTTAACCAAATTTATAACTGCTTACAGATCCATATCGATTAGGACAAATTCATAATTTATTGCCATCGCTATTGCGGTCTCTGCTCACAGCTTATAGATTTTATAAAAGGTTACTCAACGCGCAAGTTCGTTATTTTTCGAGAGAACATGACGTCACATCTTACACAATTTTGCACATAATTTTTGAAATTTGAAATTTGTATTCACCCAATTGACAATTGCTTGGTATATTTAACTGAAGCTTTTTATAAAATTAACTTGTTATCAAAACATTTACATAAAAATGTAAAGTTGTGACGTCATGCGCGGTGAGAGCCAATATATAACACATATCTGTGCATGCCTGTGTTTCTCTCAATCGCGCCTGCTACTTTTTCTTTGTTTATACGCGTTTGTCGGTGTTTGTTGGTGCCACTTGGAGCTGGGCGCTGTGTAAATTTGTGCAAGCATAATGCAAAAATTTAAGCTAAATGTGAACAAATAAATGTGCTAAGCAGTTTGCTTAGAAGAAAGGCCAGCTCCGGTTAAATGTCTTTGTATTAAAAATCGATCGATTTTTGACAACGAAGTTGCAAACTAGCGGGTGTGTGTTCGAGTGCGTGCTTGTGTGTATATGTAGAGTAAAATACATTTGTATGTATATACTTATGTACTAATAGAAAACTCCAACCAGTAAGAAAAATAACAACAACAACAACAAAAGCAACCACAGCAAAAAAATGTCTGCGACGGCTGCCAATTTTTTGGGGATGGAGCACATCTCATCGCTACCCGCTGATGTACGCGAAAAATTGGCCGAACTAGATTTGGAATTATCCGAAGGTATTCATATAACAATTCATAGGTTATTTTAAAAAATATATATACATTAATGAATAGTATCTTAATTTTGCTAATTAAACACACTCTCACTGCGCCTCCTTCATCACATTATCATACACTGTGGCATCATTATTATATTGTTGGGCAATTAGAATATTCTGCCGCTGGCCACGGGTCACAGCTGCAATTCCACTTACTTTAAACTTTACATAAAACTAACCAGCGCAGACACTGGCACAGACAGGCAAAGACAGAGGCCCAGACTGAGACGTTGGCACTGAAACAGTTTCAGGCAGGAGCAGAAGTGGGGTTTTTTTTTGTCATTGCCTCTCTCCCCCTGCCTAATACCCTGCCCCTACCCAACCCCTTTAACTGCTATTGATATTAAGCGTCGTCTGTGTGCGGTTTTGTCGGTTAAACGACATGTGTCTGATGCATGCATTTATGTATAAACATACATATGCGCAACATACCTATGTATGTATATGGAAGTATGTGCGTGCTGTGTATGATTACAGCCTGCACATAAAAAATATTCACATATATACACACGCGTGTGCTTAGGTCGGTCTGCATGCATATGATACGACAGATGGGGGAGCTCTTAAATTCATTTTTTTTTTCTTTATTATTATTTCTTTTTTTTTTTTTTTTTTTTGTAGCGACAGATTAACCTAATAGTGTGTACATAAATACTCACTTATCAAAATCAATTTATAAATTACAACGATGTACACATTGTTAGCAGTATAGGAAAATGTCCAGGCTATACCAATGATAAAGTCTGGAGACTTTTTGCTTCAACTATTCAATTGAATCACGTAGAAGTGTTTTGTAGTTTGTATTTTGTTTCTTCTTAGGCTTAGCCAATACCCAAATGGGTTGCGCTTTCAAAGCGGTTCGACAACTCATAGATAACGGGCCCTATGCATATATGTACATATGTATGCTTATATATGTACATGTCTATGCATATGTGTAGGTAGTACTATAAATAACTGGAAATAACAAAAAAAAAAAAATAAATAAAAAATACATATTGGATTAGAAGTATTTACTATGATAAATATCTATACTATATCCAATATATATGCATTTGTATATGTATAATCTCTTATATAACTATAAATTTGCTTTAATCCAATACGTACTTATACATATATATATGCTTATCCGTGAAATCAGAGATAGTTAAGGCAGTGCAGCTTTTCTCTTTTTTAATACATTTTGATGTTTCGTTTTTATTGGAGCTCTTTTTCTTTTACTATCAGAAATGTTTGTGTATTCGTATCTATATCTAAATCTTAAAAAAATGTGTTTGTTATTCGCTTTTATTGTTTAAGAGGGTGGAAAATAGTCCAAAAAAATATATAACAAAATTTCGTTATCATATGGTCTATATGGAACTATAAATTGTTTACTAAAATTGATGTTAAACAGATGTATATATGCTCAGATAATGTTAGTTTAACTAAAGTAAGGTTATATTAGATCACAGTATATATATAAAAATAATATATATAAATTTATATACTTTTAAAATACACTGAGAGAATAATTAATAAGACTATTATCCTCTTTTTGAAAATAAATAATATATTCTGTATAAGAATATATTTCTATATATATATAAAACTACTTAGCAAATCATTATAAAAGAAATAGGTTTTAAGAAAATTGTATATATATATATGTATGTATATGTGTATATATATATATGCCGCCCACACAGCGACAGACTGTAATCAGAAGGTTAATTGGTTGAGCCAGACCCTACAGAAACCCAAGTGTTGACAACGTTATGAATCAACAATCTATAAACAATTCGTTATATTTATAAACAAAACGTAAATACAATAAACCTACTTAAAGGAAACAAATCACAGTCATACACACTCCCTCATTGCTTATTGTTATTTTAAACTATAAATGTGGCTTTGACTAATCCTAATCAGGGTAACATATGTTATTGTTTGGTTTTGATATATATCACAGAAAAGTATATATCGGTATTAATTACGTTTACTTATCATATTTCATTGACTTTTTTAAGGTGACATTACGCAAAAAGGATATGAGAAGAAACGGGCCAAATTATTGCAACCCTTCTTAAAAAAACATGAATGTAAGTAAACCATATATATGTATATATATATATATATATATGTATTAATTTTGTGTATATGTATATACATTATATAAATATTAATACTTTAATATATTTACGGATATGACGTATTCCTATATCTTTATATGCATATATAGTAAACGATGTGGAAAAGGCAAAAAATCTGCCGCCACCGCCATATTATAACATAAAAGATAGCAACAATAGCAACAACAGCAGCAATGTGAATAGCAGCGATGGCGTCATTGTGTCCAGTGAGGGATATAGTTATGTGACTGAAGTACCTTCACTGCCATCATCACAACAAAGGCATTCCAAAAAGTCTGATTATCAACAGCAACAGCAGCAACAACACCATCAGCAGCAGCAACAACAACAACAACAACAATCATCCAATTCAGCCATATCATCATCGTTAACACCACAGAGTGGTTGCGGTGCGCCCGGCTATGAAAATATGAGACCTCAGGGTGGTGCTGTAGGTGATCCTGGCTATCAGAATACACGTGAACCGAGCGCCTTTCAAAATCATGCTCCACATCCACCAGCAAACAGTAGTCAACATCGTCAACGTCGCACACAACGTAAAGTGACGCACAATGAGAAACGATATCATTCCGGTAAATCTTTATTTTCGTAAACGAAAAACAGCTTTTCATAAAATTAAATTTTATATGCATTATATAGAGGTACGTCAGGAGGCTGTACAACAGGCGCTGGCTGCACTTAAAAGTCGTCCAAAGCCCAGTCTGCCTATGCCATCTAAACGTAGCTCAGTGCTTAATCGCAGCCCTGGCTGCAATGATGACTTGGATTCATCAACCGATGACGAATCTATACCCGAAGAGCTTATTTCACCCGACAAGGAATATAATTATCCGCGTGATCATATAAGTAATAGCATGCTACCACCAGAACCAATCATTAAGCCACCAATACGTGAATCATCAATGGCATCACAGCAACAGCATATGCGCCATGATATTAAGCAATCTCAAGTCCCACATCAAAAGTTTTCATCGTCCGGTAGTGCAGCCGAGCGACGTCCTCCACAGAATCTGCCGCCTCTAGTAAGTTAATTACTTATTTTAAACTACAACTATTACTATTTTTAATATATATATAAATATGTATATATATATATATAAATGTGTATATACATATATATCTATGCATCATTGATCATATGATATGATGGTACCATGGTACCATAGTATATATCATGAAAGTGATCATACATATTCATAAGCCTATTATTAAATGAATCTTTTGCTTGGCTGGCTGATTGTTTATGTCAATCAATGCTTTATAGTATGGGTTACCCTATGATATCATGCGTTTAACCATTACTTCTAGCTACAGTACACACTCAATATAATACTACATTATATGTGTATATGTTTGTGTGGATTAGGACTACGGATACAATTACTTGGAATTAAATACTTTTTTTTGATTTCGAAACTGTTTATAATAAGTGTTTATAATTTCCTCTTTGGTAGTTCAAATTCTCTTATAATTTTCTATTTATATACATATATATATATATGATAGTAATGCTCTTTATATATGATTCTGATTGCAGCCCACGTCGGACACTTCAAGCACAGAGTCGCCACCAATTGCATATAAACGAGATAATGAATTTGCTGATAAAGCTTATAAGCAGAAGCATTGTAAGTATAATGATTATTGCAATGGGTATGGATATTGTTATTAACGTTAATTAGTTTAAAAACTCTTTTACTCTTAAAGAAATATGTATCTATACATCATGTGTATATGTATTTGTGTATACATATACATAGATATTGTTTATATTAATTGAATCCAATTATTCATTTATGTGTCATTCTTCGACTTGGTCACAGTCTCAGCGTCAGTCTCATTCTCAGTCTCGATCGCGTTTGCATTCTCATTATTATTATTATTATTAAACTCTTTTTTTTTTCTTCAAATAAATAAAAAAAAATAAAAACAGACAACGCTCCCGATATCACCCAGTTTAACAATGCGAATCGGATTGCGGATCGTGTCACACGTTATGTGAATGTCTCCCAAACGGAGCTAAATGAAACGGATGCCAATGGAAAGTGGAAAGTATCGGCAAAGATTCAACAGCTGTTAAATACATTGAAGCGACCCAAGAGACGTCCACTGCCAGAATTTTATGAAGATAACGATATTGAGCTGGAGATAGCTGCTAATCCAAAGGATCCAAATGCACCTAAGCCTGAAGGCAGCACTATGACACCGGTCCAAGGGGAACAATTATCCATACCAGCTGGTTTACCACGGACATTGGAATGTGCACTACAACGCTATGGCATACATTCATTTAAGAGCTCGATGGCAACGGTATTGGATCCTAATGGTAAAATAACCACAACTTTAACCTATGGCAAGCTACTGTCGCGTGCCCAAAAGATCGCCTACGCTTTGTCTACAAAGATATTTAGCAAGGGACCAGAGCAAGTTACACTTAAACCAGGTGATCGTGTTGCTTTGGTTTATCCAAATAATGATCCTCTAAGGTAAGTTGATATTCTATGCAATACGCAAAATCCATCATAAATTTCGTTCTAACGTTTTTATATCCTTTTCCAGTTTCATTACGGCGTGGTATGGATGCATGTTTCGTGGCTTAGTACCGCTACCCATTGAATTACCGCTGTCCAGCTCGGATACACCACCACAGCAAGTGGGGTTCTTGCTTAGCTCCTGCGGCATAACCGTAGCACTCACCTCGGAGGCATGCCTAAAGGGTTTGCCCAAATCGGCAACTGGTGAGATTGCCAAACTAAAAGGCTGGCCACGTCTACAATGGTTCGTTACGGAGCATCTGCCTAAGCCCCCCAAAGATTTCAATGTTGGCAATTTGCGCATTGAAGAGACGGCGACTGCATATATTGAGTATACTACAGATAAGGAGGGCAGTGTAATGGGTAAGTAATCTAGACTTGAGGTAAGAGTCCACCTAGTGGGATTATATGAAGACAGATTAAAAACAAGAAGATGCGTGAAAGCATGCTAAAGATACAGCAATAACAGTGCAACAAAAAGTGGAACAAAATGCGCAAAAGGTGGTGGAAAGAACTGGTGAAGTTAATAACAAGAAACAATACGAAGAAAAGCGACAAGCTTCAATAAAGCAAGAAATAAAAAGAAGAAATAGAGCGAGAAGCGACACAGCAACCTGAGCAAAAACTAAAGCGCAACGCAGAAAAAATGAAATGAAGAAACTGCGGCAAATGACACAAAGAAACAAAGAAAAAATAAAAGAAAGTAAGAAGTTAAACGTAGAGCAGAAAAAAGAAGGTATATTAAAAAAAGAATTAATTGAGAAAGCGGGAAGACTTATGTTTGTTGCTTTTCTTTAAGCTTCTTTTCTCTCTTCAAGATTCTTTTTTTAAGAGATCTTACAGCACTTTGCTGCAATATCGCTTAAGTTAAATCTGAGACAAGTTACTTTTTGGCAATTTTAACTCTATTTTGCGAACATTATTGAAATTCTCTAGAGACATAAATAACAAATTCTCTTTTCAGGTATCACCGTTACCCGCGCTGCGATGATCAATCATTGCCGCGCCTTGACAATGGCCTGCCATTATACCGAGGGTGAGACAATTGTTTGTGTGTTGGACTTTAAACGGGAGGTTGGACTGTGGCATGCCGTATTGACTTCTGTGCTGAATGGAATGCATGTGGTATTCATACCGTATGCGCTGATGAAGTTGAGACCATCGTCTTGGATGCAGTTGATAACGAAACATCGCGCCTCGTGTTGTTTGGTGAAGAGTCGAGATTTGCATTGGGGCTTATTGGCCACTAAGGATCATAAGGATATATCATTATCATCGTTACGCATGTTGCTCGTTGCAGATGGTGCTAATCCTTGGTCATTGTCATCGTGCGATCAGTTTTTAAATGTATTCCAAGCAAAGGGTCTACGTTCTGACGCCATATGTCCATGTGCTAGTAGCTCTGAGGTATTTACAGTGTCCCTACGTCGACCAGGACGCTCATCATCTACTGGCTTTAGTCAATCAGCCACTGGACGCGGTGTACTCTCTATGGCTGCTCTATCACATGGTGTGGTACGCGTTGATAGCGAAGATTCCTTAACATCGCTGACATTGCAGGACTGCGGACAAGTTATGCCCGCCGCCCAAATGGTAGTTGTACGTTCCGAGGGTGCACCAGTGCTATGTAAAACGGATCAAGTGGGCGAGATATGTGTAACAAGTGGGTCAACTGGTGCCAGTTATTTTGGTCTTGATGGCATGACGAATTCAACCTTTAAAGTGCAGCCACTGCTAGAGGATCCAGAGCAGCCCAAAGAAGGTGGCGGCACCATTGTGGCCACACCCAAACCAATAAGTGAAGAAAACTATGTGCGTTCAGGTCTCTTGGGTTTCCTAGGACCTGGTGGCTTAGTCTTCGTTTGTGGCTCGCGTGATGGCCTCATGACTGTCACGGGTCGCAAGCACAATGCAGATGATATCATTGCTACAGTGCTGGCTGTTGAACCAATGCGTTTCATCTATAGAGGACGCATTGCAGTCTTCAGCATTAAAGTGTTGCGTGATGAGCGTGTCTGTGTTATTGCTGAACAGCGTCCCGATTGCTCTGAAGAGGAAAGTTTCCAATGGATGTCGCGTGTACTACAAGCTGTCGATTCTATTCATCAAGTTGGTATCTATTGCCTGGCCCTAGTACCGCCCAATCATTTACCCAAGACACCACTCGGTGGCATACATCTATGTGAAGCACGTCGTCGTTTCCTTGAGGGTTCCCTACATCCGGCAAATGTTCTAATGTGTCCACATACATGTGTTACCAATCTACCAAAGCCTCGTGAATTGCATCAAGGTAAGTTCAATCTGCTGGTGTATAGTTTATGCTTTTTCATTTTATTGTATTAATTTTTGGGTATGGTAGATAGAGATAAGAACCTACATGTATTTTTCCATCTCCATTTCCATATCCGCCTATAACCACACCCCCACATCCACATCCACACTCCAATCTAAACCCAACCCATAAAATATATATATATATAATGATTGGCTTCTGTTGGTGTGTGTGTTTTGCTCCCTTTCTTTTTGTCTTTTTGTTTTTTTTATTGATTTCAATGTTTAAATCTGTTTGTTCTTTATCTTAATGCTTTCATTATACTATTCGTTCTATTCGTTCTACTCCTACTACTACTACTACTACATATCGTTCGTACTATCTGATAAAATATATATACAAATATTGTTTTCCTCTTTTTTTAAATCACCAAAAAAAAATCAAAAAAAAAATAAAATACAACAACAACTAAATGCTGCGCGTTGCTTCTCCTACTATGCCCCACTACAACAACAACTACAATAAATATATATAAACGCACCACCAACAACAACAACACCACAACAACAACAACAACAACATCACTAATAAAACAACAACAATAATCACACTGTATTATAATGACAACAACTCTCGTTATGTCAACAACAACAACAACAACAACAAAAACAACAACTAATTGCATTTTGCATTGCTTTTAAATTAACAACAACAAAAAACCAATAAAAATAATAATAATATTAATAATTATAATCTTTGCCTAATAATAACTGTCACACACATACACACACACACACACACATTCATCATACACACATCTATACATATCTATATCTATATATATATATATATATATATACAATAACTCATCTAAAACTCATAAATATATAATATATTGTTATTGCATATTCAAATCCTTGTACAAAAACAACAAAAATCATACTACTACTAACCAACAATCCAACAACAAAAAAAAAAACAAATCAAATTCCAAAAAAAAAAAAAAAATAAAAAAAATAAAGGTGTGCAAACAACTGCAAAACTAAGCTCATCATCTGGCTGTGGTATTACAGACACGGGTGTGGGACCCGCCTCCGTCATGGTTGGCAATTTAGTGCAGGGCAATCGTTTGGCTGTTGCACATGGACGCGATGTGGGCATGGCCGAAGATGGTGAGCGTAAGGTAAGAGGCTTAAATGATCTCTCAAATTATAATCTTTAAAATTAATCTCTACTTCATTATTCCTGATGATTAGCCACAACTGATAACAGGCGTTTTACGTTGGCGTGCCAACACCTCACCGGATCATATAATATTTACGCAGCTCAATTCAAAAGGTTAGTTTAAATCGCTTTTATCCATTGGTAGTGTTTATCCTTCGTTTATTATTTATCCTATAATTTCAATTTCAGGCGCCATAGCTAAAACTTTAACTTGTTCGGAGCTGCACAAACGTGCTGAAAAGATTGCTGCCTTATTGCAGGAGAGGGGCAAAATAGAACCAGGAGATCATGTTGGTGAGTTCCAGTGGGATTCTGCATTAGCCAGCTAAAATAATTGCCATGATGTAGCAGCTAAGGGATGAAGACATGCTGCGTTTGTTAACTCGCTGAAAAAGAACCAAAAGAAACTTGTATAATCCTAAGATATTCTCTTGTAAGGGTTGAAGAGCAATCCCTGAGGTTGCTAGCATCTATAAGATAGGGGTTAAACACAAGCTTATAGGGAATCCTGCAATGTTTACCAATTAAGAACAATAAGATCTAATTTTCTTTCTTGCAATGCGCAAGTAAATATTCACCCAGTTCTGCTCCATACAGTGTTAGCACTTGCTTGTCACAGCACAAAAGTTCCATTTACCCAGGCGAAACACAAGTTGCAAACATCAACGACAGGTTCTACTATAGCTTACCTGATGTTTGCTCAACAGGAGCATGAATCTTTAGGCTTGACCTTTAATGTCTAATGTCAGCATTTTGTATCTTTTATATTGCTGTCTCGCTTATTTTCATGCAAAAGTATAGAAGTAGTTGTACTGCTTTTATTAGGAGCAAATGCATCATTTAGAATGAATGTGTAGGTAATTAAGCAAATAATTATATATATTTTTTAAACATTTTTATAGCACTCATATTTCCACCTGGCTTGGATTTACTTTGTGCCTTCTATGGGTGTCTTTATCTTGGTGCTATACCAATAACCATTAGGCCACCGCATCCACAGAATTTGATAACAACGCTGCCAACAGTTCGTATGATTGTGGATGTGTCTAAAAGTGGCATTGTGCTCTCTATACAGCCAATTATAAAGCTATTGAAATCAAGGGAGGCGGCCTCATCCATTGATCCAAAGACGTGGCCACCCATTTTGGATATCGATGATAATCCAAAACGTAAATTGGCCGGCATAGCCACAGTCTCATTGGACTCAAGCGCCTATTTGGATTTCAGTGTATCCACTTGTGGACGTTTAAGTGGTGTCAACATAACGCATCGGTGAGTAACTCTCTATACATCCGTCACATATAAATCTTTCATATATTTATATATAATTTATCTATAAATATATATATTTATATATATATATATATGTACAACAGATCTCTGTCTAGTCTGTGTGCCAGTTTAAAACTGGCCTGTGAATTGTATCCTTCGCGTCATGTTGCCCTCTGTCTGGATCCATATTGTGGGCTTGGTTTTGTTATGTGGACACTAATTGGAGTATACAGTGGCCATCATTCCATTCTAATTGCCCCATATGAGGTAGAAGCCAATCCCAGTCTTTGGCTTTCGACACTCTCTCAGCATCGTGTACGTGACACATTCTGCTCCTATGGAGTTATTGAGCTTTGCACCAAAGCATTAAGTAACTCTGTGCCATCGCTTAAGCAACGTAATGTGGATCTGAGATGCGTGCGCACATGTGTTGTGGTCGGAGAAGAGCGTCCACGCGTAACATTAACACAACAGTTTTGCAAACTATTCCAAGGTCTGGGACTGAATACACGCTGTGTGTCCACATCCTTTGGTTGTCGTGTCAATCCAGCCATATGTGTGCAGGGTGCTAGTTCAGCAGAGAGTGCACAGGTTTATGTAGATCTAAGAGCATTGCGCAACAATCGCGTAGCATTAGTGGAACGAGGTGCACCCAACTCCTTGTGTCTTATTGAATCTGGCAAGCTGTTACCTGGTGTTAAAGTTATCATTGCCAATCCTGAAACTAAAGGACATTGCGGTGATTCGCATTTGGGTGAAATTTGGGTAAGTTAATCCAAGCTAGTGAACTGCAAGCGTCTAACCTTAGACTTAAAATTGTTATGTTCTCCATTATTTTAGGTTCAAGCGCCACATAATGCTAATGGTTACTTCACCATATATGGCGATGAGACAGATTATAATGATCACTTTAATGCTAAATTGGTGACTGGTGCTACCTCTGAGATGTATGCACGTACTGGCTATTTGGGTTTCTTGCGACGCACAGAATGCTCCCAGGCAGCCTCCATATTAGATGAGACCACACCAAGTGTGGCTAGTCGTGACAGTGATACAGAGTCCTTAAATTCAATGAGCCAATTGCAATTGAACTTTTCAAATGCTTCACTCGGTGGCAATTCAGAGCACAGCCTTGTTGGCGGTGGTGCTGTCAATGCCAATGAACAGGAGCTACACGATGCCGTTTATGTTGTTGGAGCTTTGGATGAAGTCATTTCATTACGTGGCATGAATTATCATCCAATAGATATTGAAAATTCGGTACTGCGTTGTCATAAGAAAATTGCCGAGTGGTAAGTACTTATGTAATATCCATAATTATTAACTAATTATAAAATTATTTATGTAAATCCTATAGCGCTGTCTTTACATGGACAAATTTATTGGTTGTCGTTGTGGAACTGGATGGCAACGAGTCAGAGGCGCTCGATTTGGTGCCCTTAGTCACAAACACAGTGCTGGAAGAGCATCAATTAATTGTGGGTGTTGTTGTCGTAGTTGATCCGGGTAAATACTATATATACATATATATATATATACTATATGTAATATTAATCAAAATTTCTGTATTTACAGGTGTCGTGCCCATTAATAGTCGTGGAGAAAAACAACGCATGCATTTACGAGATGGTTTTCTTGCGGATCAATTGGATCCAATTTACGTTGCATACAATATGTAAATAGTATTATTAGCGCTAAAATGTTGCGCAAATTCCCCCAAAATACGTATGAAGCAGAAACATTATTTATTCATCGCCAACACACTATAAAATGCCTCCTCTCCTTGTAATCAAATGCAACAGGAATAGAAGCAAACAAACAAAATAACATTTAGAGAAACATTTAGATTTTTGCATGATTTAGATTATATCGGCAAAAAATTAACATTGACAAACAAAATAAGCAAAAACAAATAAGTAGACGAAACTAAACTAAATAATTGTGCTTTCCTTTTTACAACAACATTTACAAAGAAACAAATGAAACATTTACAATTTATTAAAACAAAAGCATTTACAACATAGTTGATACGACATTCATTGTCATTCTCAATCTCTATCTATATCCCTATCTCTCTTACCATCTCTCTATCCCTCTGTCTCTCTATAACTCAATTCCTTTACTCATTGACACAAACACAAAATTAATATAAAATACTTTATGTATACAATTGACGACAAGTGACCGAATGAAAGTTAATAATAATTAAAGTAAAAATAATTTAAAATAATATTAATAATTATAAAAAAGGAAACAAAAATACAATTTCTATGTAAAATGCAATAAACAATTTATATATATAAATATATATAAATAAATTTTTTCACTTAATTCTTATGTAGAATTCGTTGTTGTTTTGTTAACTGGCTGCAATTCTGTGCCACTTTCAACGATGGCATGCGAGCCTCGATCATACCACCAGCGCAATATGATGGTCCGACGTCTACGTACAACCAGAAATATAAGCATTATCCATAGTCCCTGAAGTCCATTGATCATATCACAGAGCAATAAATAGGCTATAAATAATAATAAACATAGTATCTATATATGATATCATTCATTAAACACTTAATTATATATAGATAGTGTTACCTTCATTTCCAGGCGAATAGAAAGTAATTATTTCAAAAAGCCAAGCTAGTATTATGATAATTCCTAGCAATGCAACACATTTGGCGCTGTTAATTAAATATATGCCAAATTTATGAGGATATTCATTAATTATTAATATAAATTGATACTTACTCCTTTTTAACATCCTCATATTTCTCTGTATCGAAGTTACGTATACTTGCAGCATCCTTTTCATCTTCGTTAGCTCGTAGGTAGCCATCCGTTTTTATGCGTTGAAAACCAAAGAATGATACAACCATTACCTAAGACAAGTATCAATATTATTATATATAATATATGTATGTATAAAGTATATAGTATAAAACTGCATATACATTGATTACTTACCAAAAAACTTAAGCCAAGTATTGTAGAAACTGGTGGTATAAAATAACGTTGTGATTCTCGTATAGATTCTGTAAGTCCTTGTAGGAAGTATGATGGCATGCCTGGTAAACCCTTTTGTACAGTTAAAGAGACTAGAATCGCTGGTCCCGTTATGGCAAATACACAATACGCTCCAAAATTAATGATCGTCCATGTCTTATTCAATTGTTTATAATATGGTAGCTTATACCATATATTTAAAAGTACATTACAGCATATGCAGAAGTACCAAAAGAAGAAACTTAATATAAAGAATTGTATAACGTATCCAATGAAGCCATCGGAACGTATTCCATACATATGCACCACCGAATGTACAAAATAACCACAGGCCAAACATAACGACATCAATGCCAATGACCAACCATGTATGTTACGCAATAAACGTAATGTTAAATGCAAGTAACTAACTAAAAGTAAGCATGGCATACTTATAAGCATAAGGATAGCAACCGTTATGATTTTTGCCTGTGAAAGTTCTTCAACTTTTGTAACGCATACAAATGCCACTGTGCGGCCAGACTTATCTTGATCTATGCAATAATTTGTCTCTACTGTATAAGTATCATTAGCATTTTTATCGGTGATCAATAATGATCCATCTTGTAATATAAAGAAATTATCCTCCGAATCATCGTATTGAAACGAGCTGAAAAATTTAACACTGCAATAAATATGAAGAGTTACTGAGCTCTTAAAGTACATTCCATTGTGTTTCCATCTAACCGTATATAATGATTAGTAACGATCATATGAACACTGTAGTCTTTGTGGTATTCCTTTTTTGATATTGATGATAATGATCATGATGATGATGATGATGATGATGTGTGTGTGTCTTGAAGTGATCATGACCTTACCTATAATATAATGATATTGATCAACGTATATATTATAATAATTGGTACAATTCAATTAAAAAAAAAAAAGAATTATTTGTGACAAACCAGAACGTACATCAGGATATTTAATGAAAAAAAGAAATGTTGCATGATGTTAAATGACACAGAATCAGATGTTTCTTGTATTGTATTGGTTTAAGTGGATTGTACGTACCTATTGCATGGATTACCAATTTCATAGGGTAATTTTGTTTCTATTTCCAAGTCCTCAATACATCCATCATATAGCGCTGCTGTTGTGATGATTGGCTCAAAACTTAAAATCGAACTACCACACATCGAATCACTTTGATTTTCACGATAATAATCCAGATTCTCACCCAATGGACAGCATTTGCGTAAACGCGATTCCGATGAAGCAATTGGTTGACTTCTATTTTTTTCACGTTGTGAACAGTCAGTTGGCTTGGCTTTTTGTTGGATACGTCTGATATCAGGTGGACGCGTGCTTGTGCGATTAGCATTGGAAAGTGGAGCTTCTGTTGTTGATGATGATGATGTTGTTGTTATTGTTGTTGTTACTGTTGTTGTTGATGTTGTTGTTTCGGTTGTTGTTGTTGTAGTTTGTGCTGCTGTTGTTGTTGTTGGTGGTGTTGTTGTTTTTAGTGTTGTATCGGGGGCATAAGTGACCAATTCATTAGATAATGCTCTCACATCTGGTATAGCAGTTGTTTCTAATGGTTTGTAACTGACTTCATTTAATTCATTTAATGTTGTACTAACGCTATAACAACAAATTTAATGAGCATCACCTTTTTAATGATATTAAATGATAAAACTTATTGACAATTTTAAATACCTTTCATTATGTAAGTTAACATTAACGTCTTCAGCATTGGCCAAAATTATAAAAATGCAAATATATGTGCTTATATTTACTACGAATCGTGCTCCCATGTTTTTGTGCATTTTTTTTTTTATTATTTATTGTTTTTTAAAATTAATCTGAAAATGAAATGGAGAACATGATCAAAATAAATAAATAAGTAATAAGAAGAATGTGCAATTTTTGTTTAGAATAGAAAAAAAAAGAGGTTTCAGATGAAATTGGTTTTTGTTTATTGTTTATTTTTTTTTTCTAACTAACTGCTGTGTATTGTTATTATTAATTTAAACATTTTATGGATTATGGGTATGGTATATTGCATTACTTGCCTACTCCTATATCGTCTAGTCGCAATTTTTTGTTTGTACTCATTTCTCATACCTCTCAATGAACTATTTGTATAATTGAGGCGTCTTGTTTGCGTCTACAAATGATGAATTTGTTTACACACTTAAGAACCCAAGCAACAAGAATGTGTGTTCATACATAAATTATCATTTTACCGATTTCTTTAATTATAAACCCCTCCTTGATAGCAAGCACACACACATATATGACGTCATATGAATGATTTGGCTTGTTGTTTGGAAATAGATAAGTTTTGCGTAAATTTCCCATAACTGCACATTCTTTTAGTACATTCGTAATTTCAAGTTAAATATGTGACAAAATTCTTTTAAAAATAAATTTAAAAAAAAATAAAAAAAAGCTGAAATGCAATGATAAGCAATTAAACAGAAAATAAAAAAGGTAAGCATTCCCGGTGATAACAAGTTAATACAGGTAAGGAGAGAACTATGAGCCAATGGCTTTAACGACTATAATAAAAAATTACTAGCCGTTGTAATCATACAAACGCCGCATGAATATTCGTATGTAGCCATAAATGTGTGAAAATTATTGGTACACCCATCGCAAGGTGGGGACAAACAAACAAACTTTATCTAGAAATCGTTTATTTACTCACATGCCAATGAATAATAATTTTTGTAAAACGTTGAAGTATTGAAACTTATATTTATAATAATTAATATATATTCAAGTATGATTCAAATAAAATTAAAAAATAATTGTTTAAAACATATGGAAGCATTTTACAACATAATTTCGTATACACTAGATTGGAACTCATTTATTAAATGCATCCGACAAGCACACAATATGAAGTAATACTACCGTACCAAATGCCAAAGACGCATACCATACTGATAAGATAGCAAATAAATAGCAAAATAGGGCTACAGTATACTTTAAACCGTATTATAATAAACATACAATGTTTAATTTATAATTTGAAAAATATAAAACACAATAAGCAGTTATCAGCAGAAAATCAAATATAAAATAACCGATGCCGGCACAGTGAATACTACGATTGGTAAATTTGAAATTCGAGGATGTAAGTATTAAAAATATCGATATGTTTTATATAGCAACACTAGGCATGACGCGCATGCAACCATGCGTTGCTTAGTACTGAAAACGACTACCAGATGTCGCTTGCGTCATTAGAAAATAAAAGACGCGCTGTGATTGGCTGACTGTACGCTATTCGGGCTATAAGTGCAGAACTAAAATGTAAGGTAAAAGTCGCTCTAACAGTTTGCTTAAAAATAGTTAAATAATATTAATTAAAATATTTCAACGCCTACGAAATGTGTTCCCAAGTGAGCTGAGTAAATGGTGTATTAAAAATTAATGTCAATTGTGTTAACCATACGTTTATGTGCTAATTTGCACAAATTTTCTTGATTTTATAAATGGCGGACAATGTGCGTTGGTTCAGTACCATACACACTTACACATTTAGCCACACACATATACACAATCGCATTCACACATAAACATACACATACGAACCATTGTGCGTGTTGAGTACCTAGCACTACATTAAAAATTGAGAATGTATAATTTGCCAAACCTGGCTCGGAGCAAAGCATCCTTAACCGAATGGTTTATGTGTGTGTGTGTGTATATATATTTTTGGCGCCATATATGCAATTAGCAAAGTTTTTCAATATAAAATTTGTAAACAAAATGGCATTTTAAATGAATTTTCATGAATTTTATCGATTTTTTCGCGCACATGTATATGCATACACAGACATAGGGACAAATATATATGCAACTGTATGCGCAAATAAGTGTATGCGACTGCTGGTTACAGTTGCCATTACAGTTGACCAAGAATTGTTTGTTTTTAACAATCTTTATTTTGTTTTCAGATAATGTGCATTTTGTCAAGAACAACAAAAGAAAATTTTAATCGTATTTAAGGTGCTTGCACACACACACTCGCACATATCCTTACATTCAAACACGCTTGATTCGTGCGTAGATTTAAGCAGAAAGTGGGTGGCTTTAACGCAGCATCAAGAATAACGACGCAAAGGCTGTTAAAAAAATAATGAGCGGTCGCGGCAGCCGGAAACGTGGGCGCCCGCCAAAGACGCCAAATGAGCGCACGACGGGCCGTTTCAACTATCAGCTGCTTAAGAAGCCAAAATATCTCAGCGAAGGCAAATCGCATCCAAGTACCCCGTCAGCATCCCGCTGCATTTCACCACAAAGCGACGAATGCAGCCGTAGCAGCCAAAACAATCGTAGCGCCCGCGGTACCACTTCCAAAAGAGGACGCGGACGCAAATCGAATGTACACGCAAATACCAGCACCAACAGCTATTCTGGCAGAAAAGGTAAATACCTTAATTTTAGGAATATCTAAACTCCACTTCTGTTTCAAAAAAGGTTTATATAACTAAATATGATTCTTTTGAAGACTTCCATGGTACAGGTTACGTTTCCCATGTTATATCCCTTTATGTGGGCACTCCAGGAAATAGTATTTAGACTTCTTATAAATATAAATCTTTAATTATATCTGTCAACAGAACCAATTGCCTTAAATGAACAGAATATGGCATTCACATAATTGTAGTCTGTACAAAAGTTTTAGGAATACATCTTAGTAAACATATTTTAGAAAAATAAGTTTGTAAATTCTGAATTCAATCAACATAGCCATGAAAAGTTTTTCTTAAATTTCAAAATAACATTTAGGATCATTAAACCGAGAGTATTCAGTTGCTCCATATACAACTCAGCAGTCTGTGAAAAATGTACAAAAATTCTCTATAAAGGGAAAAAAAAAAAGAAAACGAAAATAACTTTTCACAAACCTGGATAGATTGACAAGTAAAGTAATGTGCTATTGTACTTGATTTTTGGTATCATAAAAGGAGGTATATTAAAAGAAGCGGTTATTTAGTACAGGGAATGCTGAAATCCACATAAAGAAAGTAGAAGAAATAGCAAAGAAAACTGCTCAAGAAGGAAAAACAAGTCTTTAAACAATTCAGATTAATAAAACTAAAAGAAAACTGTAAGAAACCATTTTCAGTGTAAGGTCCATATAAATTAATATAAAAGAGGAGATTCTATAGCGGGGTTTGCATGAAATGACAAGCAATAATATTGGGCGTTCGAAAGGTAAATCTTGCACTTAAACATATAGGCAACGATATAAATATAATTCATTAGAATTGTTCTAATTCGTTTTATTATCTTTCTTTTTTTTTTTTGCATTTTCAATAGGGTACGAGTCAGAGTACCATTATGGCTCGGATTTTGGAGATTCAGATGATGCAAAATCTGATAATGAAGACGATATGCTTCTAACGCCCAGTGATGATGAAAGTTTGGATCCAGCAAATGAGAGTGAATCCGATTTTTCTGTCTGTAGTTTTACACAAAACGGCGTCGGACGCCCACCACGTCCTCCAAGTCCAGAACCAATATGGCTTCAAGATGGCAGACAATTTCCGGCTCTTGAGTTGCCAGAGTCATCCGAAGATTTATTTGTAGAAAATGCGTATGTTTTGCGCGCTCTAAGTATTTATGAAGTATTGAGACGCTTTCGTCATCTGGTGCGACTCTCGCCCTTTCGTTTTGAGGATTTCTGTGCTGCCCTGGTGTCTGAGGAACAAAGCGCACTGCTTACGGACGTACATATAATGTTATTAAAGGCAATATTGCGCGAGGAGGATGTTCAAGGCACACACTTTGGACCGCTCGATCAGAAAGATACTGTTAATATAAGTTTGTATCTAATTGATGCCATTACATGGCCAGAAATCTTGCGAAGCTATGTGGAGAGTGATAAGCAATTTGATCGCAATGTTTATAATATACTCAGTACTGGCGAATACCCTTACACGGACGTCGATCAACGCCTAGTGGTACTACAATTTCTAGGTAATCAGTTTCTTACTGCCAATTCGGTGCGTGATGTAATGGTACAGGAAGGTCCTATACATTATGATGATCATTGTCGTGTCTGTCACCGCCTTGGTGATTTATTGTGCTGTGAAACATGCCCTGCTGTGTATCACTTAGAATGTGTTGATCCACCAATGAACGATGTACCCACCGAGGATTGGCAGTGTGGCTTGTGTCGTTCACACAAAGTAAATGGTGTTGTTGATTGCATTCTTCCACAAGAAAAACAGGGTGTACTCATTCGTCATGATAGTCTTGGTGTAGATCGTCATGGACGTAAATATTGGTTTATTGCACGTCGCATTTTTATTGAGGATCAACTTGATGCCACCTGCTGGTACTATAGCACAGTAGCTAAATATGAATTGCTAATGAAACGCATGGATCCAATTGAATTAGAGACACGTCTATATATTCAATTGTCTGATCGTCAGGATGAAATTGAGCGTCAAATGAAATTAACTGAAACTCTAACTAATGAGCACAAACATAACAAACGCACCTTAATAGATCTAGAGGTAGAGGCTACCCAAGAACTAATTGAAAAGGAATCTGGTGAAGTCTCTACAGATGAGAAAGAAACAGAAGTCGTTAAGAAAATTGATGATAATAAAATGGTAACACGTCAAAAGACAAATCAATTAAACAATGGAACTCTCTATTTCAAACTAGGCATGGAACAGGGACATAAGAACTATGTTAATCAGTATGCCACTAATCCTATTGCCCTCAATAAGCCACAACGCAATGAGGAGCGTGACAAGCGACGCCATCTATCCCATAAATTTTCATTAACAACTGCATCCGATTTTAAATGGATTGGGATTACAATGGGCTCATGCGATAATATAATAACAACGCTGCGACAGACTTTCATTAATTTTGAATCGAATATTGCAGCTGCATTTATGAATCCCAATTGGGTTAACAATAAGAAAATGTGGAATAATGCTGTGATGAATGCCAAACGGGCCACAGATTTTGGTGCAGTCATGATGATGTTTCAAGCTTCTCTAAAGAGTGTTGTTTTTGCCAATGTGTGGCACGAACAGCTGGGTCATTTGCATCTACAACGCATAACAAGCGGTGAGCGAGAAGAGCGCAAGAAGCAGGAAAAGCGTGAAAAACGTGAACGTGACGATGAGGAGGAACGTAACAGATTAGCTTTTAACTACATTAAATACTCATTGGGTTTGAAACATCAGGTGTGGAAGCAAAAGGGTGAAGAATATCGTGTCCATGGTCAATGGGGCTGGCTTTGGCTATCAAGTAGCCGTCGCTGTGGTGTACGTGTACGAAGGACACGTGCCCAGCCGTTAGTCCATAGTCGCATTTATGTACACTATACAATGGGTGATGAACAGGCTGTCAATGAGTGTGTCCTTGTTGATCCGCGCACAATGCGTTTTATGCAACAATGTGAAACATCAAATCAGACATATAATTATTTGACTGACCAATATACAAATGTTAAAGTGGTCGATGATGTAGTAGCTGAACAGTTCAAGGGACACATTGATGTGTGCAAAGCATTAAATGAGCCCGGACGCGTCTTTTATCCAAAGGTTGCACGAAAATGTCGTCTGGATGATCTATTAGAGCAACGTACTAAACTTGCTGACTTTGAGCAAAAAATTGCAATTAAAGCTGAAACTGAAGAAGATCTTAAGTTTTTGATAAAACCATTAATATCTACTGAATCGAATAATACTCCAACGTATCTAGAGAAGCGTTTACAGCGTCTTACCCAACCTACGGGAAAAAGTGTCACAACTACTGTCAACTTGGATCTCGTCAATTCACTTGCCAAACAAATCCAAACTGTTCGTCTTCAATTTAGTCAACTAAATCGGTTTGCCAAGAACTTTCGTTGTTATACTAAGGAATGCAATACGAACTCCAATGCCGTCTCACAGATCACCCAAAATACTTGCTACTCTCCACTTTGTCTGCAGAAGGCACGTGCCAAGAAGGAACTCCTGTTATTATTACGCAAGGCGCATACAGCTGGTAATGGATCCAAGGAGACTGTGGCTGCAATTTTGGGCGCTGTAAAAAAACCGTCCATTCTCGAACAAAAACTGACGGAAGGTAAGAAGGAACCAACACAGCTGTCAATGGAAGAGGGTGAAGATAACAAATTTGGTGAATCTGAGGCTCCACTCGATTTGCTTCATGATTGGGAGCAGGCACGTGCTTATGCTGTAGCATTTACTGACCAAATGGTATCCAATTGCCTGCTCAATGAACCAGTACAGGAGGAGACAAAGATTACACCAAAAGTGGAAGAAACAAATCCCGATGCAAATACCCAAGACTCGGACAAAGTAGACTACATCGAGAACATGGATGTCTGCAGTAATGTTGAAATAGAAAGCACTGAAGATTCTTTAGCAGCGGCGGCAAATGCTGCAAGCTCTGCAGCTAATCCCGATGATGTAGACATATTTGCTGGCACGCGACGCAAGCGTGCACAGAAGCAGAAGAAAGCATATATTGGTACTAAAGATGTACTAGATCAAACTTTGGATAAAGATATACCTCTGAATAAACAAAATCGACGATTCCCCATCACTCCGCGTCCAGTTAAGCGTGAGGATGTCACCAAATACGAGCGCGAATACTTTGACAATGGCTCCGAACGCATATACTCTGCATCATCAGCACGAGGACGCGTCTACTTAATAAGCGACTATTCAAAATTATATGATCAAATCAAAAAAGCGGATGATAAGAATAAGGTTATTAAGAAGGTAACATATGCTCGCTATCCGCTTGTCTCAAACTTCCTAGCGCACAAACAGAAGCGTACTCTAATGGTATTGCCACGTTTTGAGTTGCTCAAATTGGCCCGTTTTGCTGGTAAATCGCCAGCGAATGGTTTTCATCATGCCGCAAAGAATAACACAATTTGGCAATATCAATGCTCCAGGCCACTATTCCGTACATGCTGGTCATATCGCACATCAACTGCAACAACTCTGTCCTCCATTGCCCTCCAGTTAAGAATATTATGGACATGTCTTCGTTGGGACGATATGATTGCCAAACCACCGTCCACAGATGGCAAACATCAGGTTACAACCGAAAATGAGATTGTTACGTTGGAACTGCTTAAGTTACGTCACGCCGGTCGTTACGGTGAAAAGACTAGTTACCTTCGTCGCAAGGTTGTCATACCACTGGAGATGCCAAAGACTATCAGAGGTAAAAGTGGTTCATCTTAATTATTATCATCTAACTAATTTCATTATATTTTTTATATATAATTTTAACAACAGAGGTCACCTCCATACGTTCCGGGTTGCGAAAGCGTAAGCGTGCCGAATCACCACAGCCTACAGAACCGCAAATTAGCGAAGAATGGGTGGATGAGGATAAACTTGAACTGTGGGAGATTAAATTTATGGGCGAGAAACAGGAGAAGGTGCGTTTAGCCACCGTAACTCGCTCTGTGGCATCGCGTCAGCTTGAAACAAGCCTTGGATCTGGACTTAATTCAACTGTAACCAGTAGTCCTGCTACCACTGGACGTATATTATTAGCCCCTAAGCCTAATGAGGATGTTAAGGATAAAATGGAGCAACAGCTTAAGCTGCAACGTGCTGCTCATCAACAGCGTAAAATAATTAACTCTAACGAAGTTGCACGCTCAACAACTCAAGGTAATTAAATAAATATAAAAAAAAAAACAATTATAATAATAGTTAAAATTTTATATATTTTCAGTTAAAGGACCAGTAATTGGCAGTAGACGTGTAATCGTTAAGAATCCGGATGGAACTACTCGCATTATACAGCAGGCTGTTACACAGATATCACGTCCAGCGGCACCAGCAACAACAACAGGTGCAAGTTCTTCAACAAATTCAACACAAGGAAATGCTGGAGCAGCACCTGCATCAACGCCACATAAAGTACAAATAATACGTGGACCAGATGGCAAAGTTAGTGTACGCGGACTGAATCCTGGCCAGCAATTGGTACAAATGCCGGATGGTAAATTGCATGTATTAACAACAACAACCACAACAGCAAATGCAACATCATCAGGTGAGTGACGCAGAGACAAAAATCTTAATACTGGGAAATGAATTTCAATTGATTTCAATAGATTTAGAGATTATAAAAGAATTCTCTTTATATATAATTTATTTTGATCTTTTCTTGCTTACATAAATTTCAGGTGTTAAGGGTAAAGTGCCGATAAAAACGTTATCAGCGGCAGCAGTATCACAGACACCGGCAACAATGACAACCGCCCAAACTGTAACATCTTCGGTGATTAAACAAATTTCGTTAAAACATGTAAGTGTTGGTAAACCGTCGGGTGCACAGGGTGCTGCAACATCACCAAGAGTTACCTTACCACTTGCACAAGTGAAGAATAAAATGTTATTAGCACAGCAACAACAACAGCAGCAGCAGCAGCAACAACAACAACAACAACAAATGGCTACTGCAACAAGCACTGTTTTACCTACAGTACAAAAGATAGTACCAAAAGTGGTAACAACTACATCACCTACAACACAACAAGTATTTGTTCAACAGGGATCTAAACTGTTGTTGACACAAGGTGCGCAGGGTCAAAAAGTCCTTATATCTACTCCAGCTGGCCAGCAGCAGCAAGCGTCGCAGCAACAGCAAGCTCAGCAATCGACTGCAACGGTGCAGCAACAACAGATTGTACAGACGCAGGCATTACAGCAGCATATACAACAACAAGCACCACAGCAACAGATTGTGGTCAGTCAACAAGTGGCCAACCAGCAGCCAACACAAAAGGTGATACAACAAATTGTTAATACGAGCAATGTACAACAACAGATTGTTGTTGGTGGACAGCGTATAATACTCAGTCCTGGCCAAACGATTGTAACGCAACGTAATGTGCCGCAAAGTCAAGCCCTGCAAATGGTGCAGCAGCAAATACAAACACAACAACAGCAGCAACAGCATATTGTTCAACCGCAGCAACAATTTGTTGTACAAGCCAATCCAACGGTGCAATCACCAGCAGTGGCAACCCAAACCAAGTTAGTTAAACAGCTTGTGGTGCAACAGCAACAGCAGCCACAGCAACAACAAACAGTTGAAGAGAAACCACAAACTAGCAATACCGATACCAATGAGCCAGCCACCCAGCAAGTGCTTGTGCCAAACTCAACTTTGGCCCAGCAACTGGCGCAGGGAAAACTACAAGTAGCAACTATTAATGGTCAACAGGTGATCGTTAAACCACTGGGCAACAATCAGGCACAAATTGTGGCACATATTAAGCAACAAGGAGATGGTAATGCGCACATCGTTACAAATAATGCACCACCTGCAGTATCTGAACCCAGTCCACAAACATCACCCACAAAACTGACGCAACAGCAACAACAACAGCAGCAGGCAGTCTTGCAACAGAGTCCACAACAGCAGGTTATTGTGCAGCAACAACAAGTGCCACAACAGCAGCAGCATATTGTCCAACAAGTTGTACAACAAACACAACAGCCCCTAAGTGTTGAAGAGAGCCTATTGCAAAATCAACCACCTGGCACGGTCATCAAATGCGTTACAGCTCAAGTACTCCAGACTGAGCATGGACCACGCATCGTACTGCAGGGTCTAGTCGGTAACGATTTTACTGCACAACAATTGCAGTTGGTACAGACTCAGGTTAAGCAGCAATTAATGAAAGGTAAATTTCACAATGAATCTTTTAACATTAATCGTTATATTTAGTCTATGACTAGTTTAATGCCAGATAGATATCCTAGCATATATATTATGTGTCCTTATATCCCTATATATATATATATATACATATATAAAAAACTAATGTTTTCCTTATTTTCTCATTGTATTAATGTAGCCCAAGAATCTAACGGTAAGCTGGGCGTTTTAGGTCCCACAAAGATCTATTTAGCTGTGCAACCGGAAGCAGCAGCCCAATCCTCACAACCGCCACCACTAACGCCTGTACACCAGACGGCGACACACCAACAAGTGAGTAGCTTTTAAATGCAAAAAAACAAAACAAAACAAAACAAAAAGAAAGTAAAAAGAAATCATATGATAAGGACGCGCGCGGAACTCATCTTAAGTTAAATCATAGGCAGCGTTTATATATTTTGCTGGGTGGCTGGCTCATTGGTATCGGTATTGCTAGTTTGTGGTTTCTCTTCAACTGTTTGTTGTTGCTGTGGCTGCTGTTGCTGTTGCACCACAAGCTGTTTAACTAACTTGGTTTGGGTTGCCACTGCTGGTGATTGCACCGTTGGATTGGCTTGTACAACAAATTGTTGCTGCGGTTGAACAATATGCTGTTGCTGCTGTTGTTGTGTTTGTATTTGCTGCTGCACCATTTGCAGGGCTTGACTTTGCGGCACATTACGTTGCGTTACAATCGTTTGGCCAGGACTGAGTATTATACGCTGTCCACCAACAACAATCTGTTGTTGTACATTGCTCGTATTAACAATTTGTTGTATCACCTTTTGTGTTGGCTGCTGGTTGGCCACTTGTTGACTGACCACAATCTGTTGCTGTGGTGCTTGTTGTTGTATATGCTGCTGTAATGCCTGCGTCTGTACAATCTGTTGTTGCTGCACCGTTGCAGTCGATTGCTGAGCTTGCTGTTGCTGCGACGCTTGCTGCTGCTGGCCAGCTGGAGTAGATATAAGGACTTTTTGACCCTGCGCACCTTGTGTCAACAACAGTTTAGATCCCTGTTGAACAAATACTTGTTGTGTTGTAGGTGATGTAGTTGTTACCACTTTTGGTACTATCTTTTGTACTGTAGGTAAAACAGTGCTTGTTGCAGTAGCCATTTGTTGTTGTTGTTGTTGTTGCTGCTGCTGCTGCTGTTGTTGTTGCTGTGCTAATAACATTTTATTCTTCACTTGTGCAAGTGGTAAGGTAACTCTTGGTGATGTTGCAGCACCCTGTGCACCCGACGGTTTACCAACACTTACATGTTTTAACGAAATTTGTTTAATCACCGAAGATGTTACAGTTTGGGCGGTTGTCATTGTTGCCGGTGTCTGTGATACTGCTGCCGCTGATAACGTTTTTATCGGCACTTTACCCTTAACACCTGAAATTTATGTAAGCAAGAAAAGATCAAAATAAATTATATATAAAGAGAATTCTTTTATAATCTCTAAATCTATTGAAATCAATTGAAATTCATTTCCCAGTATTAAGATTTTTGTCTCTGCGTCACTCACCTGATGATGTTGCATTTGCTGTTGTGGTTGTTGTTGTTAATACATGCAATTTACCATCCGGCATTTGTACCAATTGCTGGCCAGGATTCAGTCCGCGTACACTAACTTTGCCATCTGGTCCACGTATTATTTGTACTTTATGTGGCGTTGATGCAGGTGCTGCTCCAGCATTTCCTTGTGTTGAATTTGTTGAAGAACTTGCACCTGTTGTTGTTGCTGGTGCCGCTGGACGTGATATCTGTGTAACAGCCTGCTGTATAATGCGAGTAGTTCCATCCGGATTCTTAACGATTACACGTCTACTGCCAATTACTGGTCCTTTAACTGAAAACATATAAAATTTTAACTATTATTATAATTGTTTTTTTTTTTTATATTTATTTAATTACCTTGAGTTGTTGAGCGTGCAACTTCGTTAGAGTTAATTATTTTACGCTGTTGATGAGCAGCACGTTGCAGCTTAAGCTGTTGCTCCATTTTATCCTTAACATCCTCATTAGGCTTAGGGGCTAATAATATACGTCCAGTGGTAGCAGGACTACTGGTTACAGTTGAATTAAGTCCAGATCCAAGGCTTGTTTCAAGCTGACGCGATGCCACAGAGCGAGTTACGGTGGCTAAACGCACCTTCTCCTGTTTCTCGCCCATAAATTTAATCTCCCACAGTTCAAGTTTATCCTCATCCACCCATTCTTCGCTAATTTGCGGTTCTGTAGGCTGTGGTGATTCGGCACGCTTACGCTTTCGCAACCCGGAACGTATGGAGGTGACCTCTGTTGTTAAAATTATATATAAAAAATATAATGAAATTAGTTAGATGATAATAATTAAGATGAACCACTTTTACCTCTGATAGTCTTTGGCATCTCCAGTGGTATGACAACCTTGCGACGAAGGTAACTAGTCTTTTCACC
>JBAMBS010001021.1:2500-55158 GCA_037044455.1 Zygothrica quintamaculata
ATTATGTGGTTTAACCAACTCAAGTTGTATTTATAGCAAAAGATCCAATGAGAAATCGCATTTTGAAAGTTTGTTTTGACTTTAACCAAAGAAAAAACCAACCAACCAAAAGTTGATTGAAACTGCAAAAATTCCAAAAAAGGTCCTTTCCTTTTTTGTCTTGCCCAAAATTATGTATCCCAATAGAAAGAGTCTACAACAACAAACAAACAATTATACATACAAAACACACACACATACATACATATATATATATATATATATATATATATATATATACACTTACAACCGAAACATAACATAATCACAAGACAAACTTTAAAAAATAAAAATAAAAACAGAAACAGTCACATTTCATACAATAAACAAAAATGGTAAAAAAGCGGTATTAATTCATCATTATGCTTAAATAAAAAATGGCAAAAATGTACAACAAATAATGGTAAAAATTGTTGAAAGAAAAAGAAGAAAAATAAAATAAAATTAAAACAAAAACAAAAAAAATATAATAATAATAAAAAAAAGAAAAAAAATGCAAACATTATTTACAATATATTTACAATTCTATAAAAATTATATTTAAAAATATTTACATATATATAATACCATATATGGACTACAAACCAAATCATTTTGTTTGTGCAACATGAAAAAGACAAGTGCAAACAATGCCATGACACATACATATACAAATCAAATACATAAACACACACATATATATACACATACAATCATATATACAGTCGTACATCATAAATATGTTAAAGAAAACTTATATACATATATATACATCAATACATCAATACATGTGCAATAAATTGATATAGAAATACACAGAAAAAAATTTAAGTGCATTATAATTGAATTTATAGGTTTAAAAGAGGATGAAAGAATATATATTAAAATGAGATGGATTATTAAAATTATTATTATTATTATTATTATTATTATTATTGCTATTATTATTAAAGATATTGAATACCAGTGCATATGTATTTACTGACTACTCATATACATATACATATACATATACATATACATATACATATACATATACATACATATACATATATATATATACATACATATATATAGACATAAAATTTTCGTTGAAATTTAATCGCAATTATCATGTTTCAGTCAGTTAGACAGCATATCATCATATCAATACAATTATTATCATCATCAAACAACATATACACTCACACACTACTCACACACATATGCACATAAATACCGCTTATTTACCCAAAAGTCAAGATAGAATTTTAAATAAAAAAAATTAATGTGTTGCGTTCTCGAACTATATGTGTTTTTGAGTAATATTTTTACTTAAAATAACAGCAAATTAAATAGCAAACAAAGCAAATACACAAAAAAAGACAAAAAAGAAAATCATTAAATTAAAATAAAAAAAAAACATAAAAAATTAAATGAAATGAAAACACTGGAATATTAGGATGTACTTTCTATATGTATTGCGTGTGAAGTAAACTTAAATGTACCAAAAAAAAAAAAAAAAACAAAACAAAAAAAAATAAAAACAAAAAGAAAAAAATTGAAATGAGATATGACAAATGCAAACAAAAAAGTAAAATAGAATTAAACACAATTTTTGAATTCATTAAATAAAGGTATGTGTTTAGATATATTCAAACAAAATAAATACAAGTGTTTTCTTTCCCTTTTTTTAGCCCCTTTGCCTTTTTTGTAAAAAAAGAGCAAAGCGGAGCTATTGGAAATATGCAAAATCCAAAAGTATGTAACACATAGAAATAATCATCGGAGACCCCATAAAGTATATATATTCTGAATCAGGACGACAAGACGAGTTGATCTAGCCCTGTCCGTCTGTCTGTCCGTCCGTCCGTCCGTCCGTCCGTCCGTCCGTCCGTCCGTCCGTCCGTCCGTCCGTCCGTATGAACGCCTGTTTCTCAGAGACTATAAGAGCTAGAGCAACCAAACTTAAAATCTAGATTCGTTATGTTCATACGCTGTACAAGTTTGTTTTGGATTTTTCAATTTCCTCCCCTGACCCCCGCAAATCGAAAAAAACGATTATTAAGCACAATTTTCAACCGATCAAATTTATTTTTGGCACACATCATAATTAGACCATTCTTGATCGATGTTGTGAATCTGGGTAAGATTGGTCAAAAATCTCGGAAGTTATACATCAACAAAAGTGGCGTTATGGGCCCCGGGGGGGTATAGTAGCGCGCGCAAAATAAGAGCTACAGCAACAAAATTTGGAACGTAGATTTGTTATGTTCGTACGCTATACGAGTTTGTTTTTGATTTTTAAATTTCCTCCCCTGACCTCCGCAAATCGAAAAAAACGATTATAAGGTACAATTTTTAGCCGATAAGATTTTTTTTTCGCACACATATTAAGTAGATCATTCTTCATCTACGTTGTGAGTTTCGTTAAAATTGAACGAAAAACACGGAAGTTATACAACAATAAGTACCGCGCTGTAGAGCGTGGGGGGCTAAAAGGCGCGCGCAATGGCCAAGTACGTGCAGAACTGTGTGTATGTATGAGTATGTGTGTGTATGGCTGTATATGTAGGCAAAGGGGCTCTCGTAGTCGGGTACACTCGACTACAGACTTCTTACTTGTTTTTTATTATTTATGACTGGCTAAAATAAGTCTGAGTTAATTCAGTTAATTTAGTTTATTCTATATCTAAATTTATCTGTGTCATTCGACTTATTTTTTCCTTTACTCTTAACAGGTAAGTTAACTTTAATTTCAGGCTGTGTTAGAAGACATCTGCAGAAATTCTAATAAAATATGTAATAGGCAATTAGAAATATCTAACATATAATCAGCAAAGAAATCAGTTTAAGTTTACCTCGATGATTAAATTTTGGTATGTTGATGCTTGCATTCCAGAGATTAGATTTTAAAGTACAAAGATAAATCTGTTATAGTTTTGAGATTATTTTTGATCTACATATAAATGATAAAATACATAGCAGTTGTTCAAGCAAAAAATTCTCATGCTTCACTGCTGCTGGCATCAACATAGAAGCACAAAAACAAAAAGCGTATCTAAATGTGTGTACTTTTGTGTACATGTGTTATATATATATATGTATAAAGGTTTACTATTAGCCAGGTAAATGTTAAGCCAGCGTTCTTACTAACTTGACCTAGAGATAAGCGTGTATAACTGAAACCCAATGCGGAAATGTCGTCTGATTGGCAAGGACTCTTATAGCAGATTGGAAAACCTTCATTTTTAAAGTTTAAAATGTATCTCAAATATTTCTTGAAAAAGTTTTAATTATATTTTTATTATTTTATTATTAAATAAAAAAGATAAATTCAGCTCTAAGGGAAGTCGTTTATTTTTTTTTTGTTTTGGCATAAAAGATAAAAATTATTTTTGATTTCGTGTTGTTAATTGAAATCTTTATTGAAAAATGATCAATTAATTAGGAAAATTTTATTTGTGCTTTAAAATTATATATATTTTTATTTATAATTATATTTATTATAAATTATATTTATATTTATTTAGCAAAAAAAGATTTGGGTGCTGGTCGATTGCGGTGGCACAAAATACGAGATAGAAAAATAGAAATATGAAAGAAAAATATTTATTTAAAAAGAAACTTAATATTACAATAAACACTTAATATTTTGAGTTAAATTATTATATTTTCCCAACTATTCTGGATATCTGGAGAAAAGTATTAAGCTAATATATACTATGTAATTTAAGTAGCACAGTTTAATTATATTTTTATTATAATAAAAATAAAATATATTTAATGTTTTCGAGTTACATATTGATTCAATTTAATAGTTAAAAGCAAACTTATTATTAAATTTAAAAATTTTATATTGTTAAAAAAAACTGTCTATAATAATGACATACACATGTTGGCAGTTTAGCTAGCACTTGACATAGTTAACTGTATTGGATTAAGGTTTTCAATGTTAATAAATAGTTAACAATAAAATAAAAAAAGGTCACCAACTGTCACTCTCTCGATTTCATGATCGCTGTATAGCCATTCATAAATAGTATGAAAATAGAAATTAATAAGCAGAAACAATATATATTGAATATATATATGACTCTCTTTCCCATTCATAAACAATTGAGAGAACCAACAAAAAATATAAAAAAAAGATTGACAAATTCAGAGAATAAAATAGTAAAAAAAAGATAGAGAGAAAAATGACAGAAAGAGAGCAGCAAAAAGATCGCGCATTTTCATACAATTTCAATAATCCGATTTTAAAATTCTCGACTAGACCAAGTGATAGTCAACTATTCCAGTCAATTAACACAGCTGATTATATTAATAATTATGTAACAACTTTGTTGTCTCCCTCAATTAGTTTTAACACGTGTATCAACGTATATAAATTTGAATTACCTATCCATAAAAAGAAAATAAACTAAAATACTCCAATTCAAAGTCTGACAGACTACAAGTTACTCCTTACTAGATATTCATAGAAAATATAGGTGTATAATTTACGCCTTGAAATTGATGCAGATATGCATTAATAGCTTCTTGTCATCATAAAATAGTATTTTCTAACGTATTAGCTAATGGCTGATGAAAACTTATTACAGAAATTAACAAATTTAACAAAATTATAATTAAAATTATACATTATTATTAATCTGCATTTCGATTTGTATTAACTGTCAATATACCCACTGTTGTTAATCAATAATATTGCAGGTACTTTTGATATAGTCTGATGCACCCTTTTCTTATCTGTATAGAAGTGAACTTTGCTTATGGTTTTAGATGAGTAGCTAATTATTAGCAAGGTATTTACCGTTTTTATTTGTATTTTAATGAAAAGCACAACAGTTATATTAGATTGCATTCGAATCCAGACAATACAATACAACTTTAATACTCGAACCGGTTCCGATCTTATCATATCATGTCTGTTTCATATCTATATTGTGTTCAAGTTATTTACTTTTAGTATTCGCATTAGTATGAGTCTTGGCAGTTGCAACGGTAATTGTCGCTGGTCAAGTTCGTGATATTTACTTTTTTTATTTATATATATACAATTTTTTATTTTTATTTTTATCTTGTCTTATTTTATTTTTTTCTTTTTTCTGTTGAACTTGTGCCAAATTTTGAGTGTAAAAAAAATAAATAAAAATTAGAAGAACAAGTATTAATTGCCAAGTAAAACAATTTAGCATCAGTTTAATTGCATTTATGTGTTCGATAGTAATTTATCTAATATCGTTTAATTGTGCAACATTGTAATATAAATGCATAAAATAAAATAAGGTTAGTAAACTATTTGAATAAAGAAATAAGAAGAATGTTTCTTAACTCAAAAAAGTAATATAACATTAGGAAATTAAAAAGAAAATATTTAAGGAAATTATATTTGATTGTTAATGGATGGGAATATTTTATATTTTAAATATTAAATTAAAATTCTTAAATATTTGAAATAGGTAAATATTACCTGCTTTTTTTTTAGTTTTAAAGCAAAATGCTTGTTATCATAAAATTTAAGTTTCAATTACTAATTATATACGTGAGGACTCCTAATCGTTTTCTTTTTACCACCTATTCAATGACAATTATACGCCAATAAAGAATATCAAAGAAAAAATAATAAATATCTATAAAAAAAAAGTAACGATTGTATTTTTGTGGAACACAATCGCAATCAAAGTTGTATAGGCTCAAACTATAGCCAAACTAAAAAAGATTGAGCAATCTTATCACTTTGAAGAGCGAATATATATATTGGGCATTTAGACAGGACGGGCCCTAATGAGAGGCCAATTTCCAATTGTTGGAGTCGGAAGAGCGAACGACCACATTGGGGGGCTGATCAACGTGGAACTGTGCTTCGACGCTCGCAGTGTTTCTCGCGTTTCCAAGCCGTGAACAACGTAAAAGTTGTGCGGGTTTAAAAATAAACTTGGCAATAAAAAATAAATACAACAGCAACAAAAAAAAAACAAAAACAAAAATACGCATATAAATAAACTTAGTAAATGTAAAACATATTACGTTAATTGTGCACAAATAAAAAAAAAATAAATAAATAAATAAATATTTAATAGTAAATAAACAAATGACAGCAATGGTGGCCATTGAGGAAACGCCATCAACGGCAACAAATCAAATTCAAAATCCAATTGAATTAACCACAAATACAAACAATAATCAAAATTCAAGTTCAAATTCAAATTCAAATTCAAATCCAAATCCCAGCCCAAATGATAATGATGATCCAGAGGATATAACCTTAGATGCAATATTAAAATATATTGGACAATTTGGGCGCTTTCAATTGGTCATATTTTTGTTAATATGTTTACCAATGATGTTCCATGCCATGTTCTCTGTAACATATGTCTTTACAGCTGGAACTGTGATGCACAGGTGAAGTTTTGCATGGATTTAGTAAGTTTCTTAGGAATCAGTCACAATAGAAAACTTCTCCAAATCAACAGATGTAACATTACAGAATGTGATACAAGCAGCAGTGCATATGATGAACATTGGACAGAATATAGTATACCTAAAAGTGGAAAGGATCTGGATAAATGTAATCGTTATGAGAATACACAATTAAATGGCTGGGATCATGCACAAAATATATGTATATCCAATAACTATAATGCGGCCAAAATTGAAAGTTGTCCTGATAATAATTTCATATTTCGTGATCAAGAGTTTACCATTTCAAATGATGTGAGTATCAAAGTTCAATCACGATTAACCACGTCAACGAATTGAACACAAAAAAACCAAAAACAATAAAAGCCTATGGGGCCACTAGACTTATCAGCCAATAAACACCAGACTCCGACAACTGTGGACTTTGATAAGTCATCCGATTTCTGCACATATGATTGAGCCAAGACAGACACAGATATCAAATTGCACTAAGTTGCTTAAAGCATTATCATTATCATTTTTATTATCAATATTATTATCATGATCATTGATTTTACGATTTTGCATTAATCATCATTTTTAATCTGAATACAAAAATTCAAATAAAAATAAAAATTCTAATCAAATTCCAATTTACCAATTCGTTAAGAAGTCCAATAAGAATTTTTTGCTATATATAAAATTAACTATGAGCGGAATGCACAATGTTTATATTGATAAAAGTTAAAATTAGCTATTATTCAAAGGGTTAAGTGCTGCATCAGTAGATAAATATATTTAAGTGACCTTTAGCATAATTTTGCAAGAGCAAAATCATTTTAAATGCCATAAAAAAATAAGGAAAGAAACTTTCGCAAATTGTGTTCTTAAGTGAATGATGAGTTTAAGAAATGAATCTACTTTTATATTAATTTATATATAAACATAAATTTAGTTCCATTATACTTGTTTACGGATACGATATATATGTAGTTGGATAGTCTATATATTAAATCATCATCATCATCATCATCATCTATGCATCGGCCACTTAAGCCTATTTGAATCTTTTTTTAGTTTGGAATTTACTGCGATGAGGAATGGAAATTATCACTCGTTGGCACCATTAACAATCTTGGACAGTTCTTTGGTATACCGCTTGGTGGTTATATTGCAGATCGGTATGTTACTTGTGTGTGTATGTTATTTTTTTATTTTTTTGCAATTTAATTAAATTTATTTTTATTTTTTTTTTTTAAATTTATTTGCAGCTATGGACGTAGCTTTTCGATTGCATTGGGAGGCATTTTAGGTGCTATATTGGGCATTATACGCTCATTTTCCCCTAATTATGTTTGGTTTTTAATCTTTGAATTTCTGGACAATATGACAAGTAGCACCCTGTACTCCACATGCTTTGTGATTGGCATTGAACTTGTAGGTCCCAAACGTCGTGTGCTCGCCTGCAGCGTTATAACCATATTCTATGCTGTGGGTGAGGTGGCAGTCAGCATGTTTGCCAAGGCATATCAAAATTGGCGCATTTTATTACGAATTACCTATATACCATCATTGATATTATTTGCCTATTTTTGGATTTTACCCGAAAGTGTACGTTGGCTATTAAGTGTTGGCAAAGAGGAGCGTGCCAAAGGTATCTTACGCAGAGCAGCCAAAGTCAATAAACGTAAACTATCTGAGACTATACTAGACAAATTGGTCATTGCCAACAAGGAAAAATTGAAGCAATCGTCTGAAAGTCGATTCCCAATACGGGAAGCTTTTAAGAATTTCAAATGGCGTATTGCCAACTGTTCCCTATGCTGGATTGTCCATGTTTTGGTCTACTATGGACTCAGTTTAAATGTTGTCCTATTGGATGGCAATAAATATAACAACTTTGCATATATTGCTCTGGTGGAGATACCTGGCTTCTTTATGCCACTCTTAGTTATGGATCGCTTTGGTAGACGTTATTCACTTTGTGGCCTTATGCTATTTAGTGCTCTGTGTTGTGTTGGTACCATATTTTCTGGAGGGGATCAGCATGCTTTGCAATTGGTATTGTTTTTGATTGGAAAACTAACAATTACGGCCAGTTTTCAAGTGCTCTATTTCTTTGCATCTGAAATTTTTCCAACTAACCTAAGAAATAGTTTACTCAGTTTTTGTTCAATGATGGGTCGATTTGGTTCTATGTTAGCCCCACAGACTCCACTTTTGGTAAGTGCTACACACACAGCTCATGTAATTAATATTATTATTATAGTTTTATATTTCATTTAGGCCAAGTATTATAGTAGTGCTCCTGCCATACTTTTTGCCTCCGCTGCCACAATCAGTGGCCTGCTAACGTTATTCTTTCCGGAGACAACTAATCTCGTATTGCCCACAACAGTCAAGGAAGCGGATTCCATTGGTGTTAAGAAAAAAGACATTAGGGACTCACCAGAATAATTTAACTACATATCAACCTCAATTAATAGAGTAAGAAATTTTAGTTTTATATAACAACACAAGACAATTCAAAGACATATCTGTGCATTACACTAAGCTACAAAGTTGCAATGAACTCTTAATTGTTGCATGTTTCTTAATGATTTTTATACAAAACAATTTGCAGACACATATCAACTGACATTTTACAATTCAATTTTACAATAATAATTATTAAATGCCGGAAAATCCATTAAAACTTTGAGAACTTGTTAATCATTGAATTCCGGGTAATATCTCTGGGGACATATCGCAATATGCATAATTATTACTCGACACTTAGGAGTTCCGTTTTATTTTTATTTTATCTTTTATAAAAGTGAAATGAAATTATGCAATTTTAAAATAGTTTTTTTTCTCCTATAGAAAAAAAAACACGCTAAAATTCGTTATATATGGCAACTTGTTCCGATTTGTCTCCCATTGCCAATTATAAATAACTTAGAGAGCCCTGGAAACTAGTGCTTCATTATTGTTATCATCATATTGTTTATCAAATACTCATAAAGCCAGCAAGTTACTTCAAATTATAAAATGTTTTAAGCATATATTTTATACGAAAAAAAAAAATTCTTTTCATAAAAAATAGAACAGGTTCCTATATTTTATACTTATGCTCCATTTAATAATTAAAGTCATTGAATCATTTCATGCTTAAAGTTTTAGCAATTGTAAAGAGTTCATTAATTTGTAGCACAGTGTTTTAATCTTTAAGTATATGTATAAGTTTATCATAATATAAATATTTGGCAACTGCCTCAAAAAATGTATAATTAATATAATAACAATAAGTCTATGAATATGGATATGAAAATAAACCAACTGTAAAGAACTCCCACACGAAAAGAAAAATAACAACTAAAATAATTGTTTTTATATTTTATTTATACTCTGAAAGGATCCAATATAGAGAAAGTCATCTTCCTTTTAGCTTTTTGCCTTTCTTCTTTTTAAGATATAAAAATTTTCATATTTAGTAATGTAATTCTGTTTTTGATTCTGACAGCATTAGGTAACAGAAATTTTGTTTAATTGGAAAACATTTTGGTTTTTTATTGAAATTAACAAATCATTCGTTTAATGCTTATTTATATATTTAAAAAAAAAATTAATATTTATAAAAAAAATACTGGTTTACATTGGCTCCAGGCTTATTCTTACCAGGTTTGATTGATTAATCTAATTTAGGAACTAGATATTTGATGCATGTTCATAGCCTAACTCTTATCACCGTATAAAAAAAGGTATGTAAGTTTGTGTAATTCTAAAGACTTATAAAGTCTAGCACTGATTGCTATTATTAACAATGTTATCTGTGTTTCTAGGTAAATACACGTGGAGGGACAGGACATCATAGCACGTATTTGCAAACGAAATCTTAAGTGGATGATGGATTTAATGGTGAATCATAAAGAGTTTGGAACAGTGTACTGCAGCATGCATGCGAAAATGGCATTGTGTTTAGTTCCTATACATTGGAACTGCTCTATGAAATAAAATTTTAACTTAGATTTTGATATTCTCCTGAGATTGTCAATTGTATGTTACGTTTATCAGGTTACAGCTAATAATTAATAACTTTTGATTATCATAACTTAAATCTATTTAAGCTTCTACTATCAATTAGTTTGGGTAAAAAATTGTGTAATGGATTTATTACCCGTCGTAGTATTTAAGGTAGTGTTTAACTGTTTCTTTGTACGCGTTGGTGATACTTTCTTGCTTATAGCAGGCTTTATGGTGCGCACTTCCAACTGGTTAAGTTCACGTTGTAACTTTTTGGCCATATGAAAATCTAAATGCTCAGGCATATCTGCAGATTTGATGTACGTTTTGCATTCAGTGCAAAGTTCCATAGGTGATCCACTAGAGGATGCAGGTTGCTCTATTGGTTGTTTTATGGCTAGAAATTTGGTTATACTGTTTACAGGCTTAGTATTAGTTGTGGTGTTCGCAGTAGCTGTCTTTTTGGACTTCTTGGATGACACATTCTTTGTCGTAGGTGAAATTGAGGCATTAGGTCGACTACGTTGCAATTCCTCACGCTGTTCACCGCGTAGCTGACGGTTTAGCTGTTGTGCAAAATGATGATCTCTATGGGTTTGTAATATTTTTATATTGTCGGGTAGTTCAACTCCACATTCTTCACACTTAACCATTGGAACTAAATCTGTTCTTATCTCCGGCTGTGCATACTCTGCATAAGTGCTTTGATAATCACTAGCCGATGGTGGATCATTTAAGCTAGTATCTTTAAATTTACGTTTTGACGTTGAGGGCAGAAAGCAGAGTTCCTCCTCTTCTTTACCATTAGTAGCACTCGATTCAATTTCATCCAGTTCAGCGGCCAATCCATGCATATCGTTCGAGGTTTCTCCATCCTTACTACTTGATTCAGTTGCCTGAACTATTGTTTTGTTCAATTCTTTTTGCTGCTGCAGATACTTGGCAAAGAAACTATCCTTAACCTTGGGAGATTCTGATGCAGGAGCTGAGTTTTCTTTAGTTGTTTCTTTGCTCTGCGTTATTGCTGGCATATTCGTCTCATCAGCATTAACTGAATTTTCCTGTGTATCTGTATTTTGATTTGCCTCCGTTTCCATAGACTTTGTATTTACCTGAGACTCCTCCTTTACACTTTGATCAGATTTCTTCGCTTGCAAATAATTTGCAAAGAAGCTCTTCATCTTAGATTCATTGGATGGTTTTGCCTTTGGCTCTACAACGGCCTTTTCTACAACTTCTTCGGTGCTAATGCGACGCTTCTTTGCCGCTTGATTGGCAAACATTGATTGCAATGTGGTCTGCGCACTGGATATTGTTTCAAACTTGCCAACACTAATACCTAAAAACTTTACAGAATTGTTAAGTGCACCCTCGCTGCCAGGACGCAAAAATGTCTTTGTATTGGCTTTGATTAGGTCCAGTGCTTGAATAATTATAGCTTCCTGATCGTATTGTCCAAGCGGTGCTGAACGAGAGCTAGCAACTTCCTCGCTGTCAATATCCTGTACAAACTGAACAACCATTTGTTTAGCCTTACGATTGTTCTCCATTAAGTCTTTATCGAGACGTTCGATTATCTCGCTGGCCAACTCTCCAAGCCAGTGTCTTAATGTTTTTAAGCCTGTTATATTGTTCCGTCCTGGAAATTTCTTGCAGCATCCAATACTCTTGGAGTAGAAACGCGGAGTGACTGCCTCTAAATCAATACCGCGTGCAATATTATATAGCCAAGTTCTGAAATTAAATCAGTTTTACTTAATCTGTATAATTAATCACTTACTATATAGATTTATATATAGTTTTGTAAACAAAAGATCCACCACTGTCAACATATTACAACATACCCATTTTTCTCATCCACTTTGCGATGCAGCTCCTTTTCAGTAAATTTAAGTACCTGTCCCAAAAACTTGACTCCTAGTGACTCGCAAGCTGCTTCCCCAAACTTTCCACCTAATCCTTTGATCTTGCTTATAGGCAGTTTGTCAAACAACGGAGGTATCTCTGCTAGTGGTAATAGCGTTTGTTTGTTGGGTTTATTCATGCCCGCCGCAAGTTTAGCAAGTATTTTATTATGTGCAATTCCAGCCGAGCATTCGTATCCAGTTTCCGCCTTGACTGCTGCTCGTACTTCGCCCGCAATACATGCACCAATTAAAAGACGCAAATCGCTTTGCCGCACAGCTGGCAAATCATTTTCATTGTAGGCTAACATATAGCGATCATCGTCAATGTAAGGATTGGCAAATCGATTCGTTATCTTATTCACATAGTCTCCAATGTTGTCATAGCCGACAGCAAAACAGTTAACAAGCTCCTGAGGCTTCAGCTCGAAGGCTCCCTGAGTAACGAAATGACAAAAAATTAGATCCTTATTGTACTAATTCATAAATTCTTTTGGAAGGCAGTTGGTGTCTAGTCCCATGGATTGACTCACTGTTTGTAACTGTTCCATGCGTTTGTTGACTGTCTGTGTCACGTCTAAATAGGCCTCATCAACAGAAGCACGTTCCAGAAGCGTAGTAAAACGCTGAAGTACGTTGGCGACCTCTTTGCCTGCATCACGATACTTGCTAGTATCAGCCTTTTCTCTGATATTGGGTACTTGGCAAAGGATAATATCGTGACATAGCTCTTTGGCTTCATCGCCGCGCATGTGTCTAGTAACTCCCTTTGCTCGCGCCTCATAGTTAACAGCTATGATGCCGCCACCGCGCCAAGGATTATATTGCACCACGGCCAGTGGTTTGCCTTGATATTTAGGTTGTTGTTTTGCCTCTACTTGGCAAAAAAAGCAATCCATATCTACAAGCAATATCACTCGATCATATTTATTTTGCATACTCACGAAAGCACGCGTTGAAGTACTCATATTTAAAGAACTTTAGTTTTAACTTTCAAATCTTCACATAGAATTTGCGCGTTTACCATCGCAATCAACAAGCGAGAAATAACTGGCAACAGCTGACCTTAAGCAAGAGGGAGACAAATATAGTGTATAAGGCAAACCATTTGTGCTGCCGTACTGCATGCATAAGTTATCAGCTGTTGTACTAAAAGAGTGGCAACGCTGAATTGGCAAGAAATGTAAACAGGCGAATTAGTTGGTTCAATGCAAAAAAACAAAAGAGCTTCGTTAGTAAAAAACAATTAACTAAAATGTGTCTCTGTGTGTGTGTGCAATAAAAAATTGTTTAAAATGTGGAAAAATTACTATAGAAAATAAACAAAGCGTGGGAGCAGCATTAAACTGCGAATAAAAACCACTCGACGCTTTTTCCGGTGTAATTTGGAATGTATGAATATTTTTTTTGAATTAAAGATAATGTCTAAATTTACTTTGAATTATAAGTTCTCATTTAAATTATTTTCTATAAATATTTTTGGCTACAAACATAAAGTTGCATTTTTATTATATAAACTTGCCAAAATACAAATTAAGCCGAACTATTGATTTTTTTCTCTTCTTTTTTGTGTTTTTTGAATGCCGCCTACATAAAGAAGTTTACATACAAATCTACACACACACATAAATTCCTACTCATTTATAATTTTGTATATTGATATTTATGCGGGTAGAAAGTTAATTTAATCATTTGTATAAAATATTGATTTGTGCTTTGTTGACCCAAAGCCGCTTTTAGCCGTGTTTTGATCTATTTTTAGCCTTCATTCCTTTTGGTTACGTCTGTTGAACCTAGTTAATAAAGGGTGCGTCATATCCGGAAACTTCATTCCATTGACTCTTAATTTATGCAGTGTTTTGTCTTTCGTGTGCCAACTTATGACTTAATTAGGTTAACTCACAGTTCTTCTGCCTAGCCCAACCCAACTCAAATTGTAATTAAGTTAATTTATTGCATACTTCAAAAAAAAAAAATAAAGGAAAGCAAATGATTTGTATTGTGGGTTGGATACCTGGTGTGCGTTTCTTTATTATGTATATACATTCCTCTGACCTAATTCTTACCCTAAAGCTATACTATTTTGGACAGCGTATGCACCTAACAAATGTATTTTCGACCATATTAATATCAGTTAACACTTCAACAGCAATAAAACATTCCGTTGCAATATATGGTTAGTAGCTTTATGGTATGAATGTGATTATAAATTGCATTTTAATTTGGATTTGAATAATTAACATTTAATAAAAAAATTATTAAAAAAAAACAATTCAAATAAATTTGTTTCTTTTTAAGTTTTTTAAATCATATATATTTATTTAAGTGACGTAAGCGGTCAAAATGATAAAATATAATATGCAGTTGGCAACAAATTGAAAACGTCAAAACAAGATTTTTTTTTTATTTTTGGAATTTCAACTAAATTCTAAATATAATATAAATTATTAAGTATGGTATAAGGTATCTTAGATTTGTTCATATAAATCATCGAGCCTATACTTATTTTATTTTTAGATAATTAAAATTAAAAATATGAATTAATTTTAATTAAATTGTGGTAATTTAAGATAACGAAAGTTAAATCTACTGAAATTACACACTCACCAGCATAAACACGCAATTATGCTAATAGCTTATGCCCACGAGAAGCAACAACACAAACAGCAACAGCAGTATATGGCAGCGGTAAGAGCAGCAGCAGCAACCACTTGTCCGAGCCCCTTTAAAATACTCCCTTAACCCTTGGCGTCACTCGCCCGCACTCAAAAAGGTTGTCATCGTTGTCAGTGATAATATTTTTTATATTTTTGTTTTGGGGTATTAACAAGCTGGCGTCTAATTCAGGCAAACAGTCGCTTATGAGTGGTGAACGATGAAGTCACTGGGGCGTTATATAGCAATGAAGAATATTTAAAACAATTGTTTTAATGTGATTAAACTTGGTTTACTTGCAGTGAGCATAAGACCGCCATGGTGAAGATATTGCAGGCATATAATTTTGCCAAGCAGCAAACATATTCGCTTAATGGTGATATTCTGGCAGCTACCTTGATTGGTAATAATCGCATTGCCATAAGCAGCGCTGAACAGTTCATAGAGATTTACGATATATCTGGGAAACAGCATCAGGATCAGCATGAAGTTCCATTACAAGATGATTTATCAAATGTTGCTGCACATGGAGCTGCGGGGGATACAGCATCACCTACGCCACAATTCGATGAGCGCATGCCTGCTAGGTATACATTGGCCACAGTGGGTGAAGTAGTGCAATTGATTTATTGTGAAGCAGGTAACTTTGCACTGATTAAGATTTGGTCATTACCATTAATACTATTTGCATACTTTCAATACAGGTAAATTTTTACTGACACTCGAAAAAGAACAGGCCGGTAGTCCAGTGCACTCGAATAATACCAGTATTAGTTGTACTTCAAGTAGTAACAGCAATACGGTGTGCTCTGAAGATGATACCAAGATGTTTGTACGGATTTATGCCAACTTTTGGAAGTTTCCCGATGCCAAGCTGAATGAGTTACCCATTACAATACGTATTGCATCGATGACAACACCAAAAACACCGCTAATAGAGAGCATTGATGTAATTGAATTGCCCTTGCGCAGTCCACCAGAGTTGGTACAATGTTGTCAAACATCAGGCAATATAATTGTGAGCAGCAAGGACCGCATCTATTTGTATGAATATACCCAGTGCGTGCATGAGAACACACAACCAAGGTTCTCCTTTATCGATTTTCTGCCTTTTAAATTCTTTGTGCAACTAAACTTTGTACCTTTACGTCTATGTCTGGCCGAGAATGTCATAGCCTGTTTAAGTCATCGCTATTGTGTTGCTTTTAAAGTAGTCGATGCTTTAACTAACAAAGCCAATGCAGCCGCACATGATTTAAGCTGTTTGGATAATGATTATGCAGCTGATGAACCCTTGTCAGAGTCCTTAAGCTTGGACAGCAAGGGTAGTGCAGCAGCTGTAAGCAGCACACACAGTCAACAAAGTTGTGATAGTGACTCATTGCAATCCTCCAGTAGCGCTAAACCTGCATTAATTAATGGAGCTGGCTTGACTGGACGCACACCATTGGATTTTAATGTGGCACGTCTGGTAAATACCGCATATGGACGTGAGTTTGAGCCTGAGCTACGTTCCCAATGGGATCAGATTGAAAATGGTAGTAGGTGCGGTCAGGAAGATAGTACTCAGGAGATAATTATAACACCACAACGTGCTCCTGATATCAAAATCAAGTTGATTAATGAGGCCAAGGCTATGAATGTTAGAGGCATAGCAGCTGGCGGAAGCAGCTCACTGGAAGATGCATCCGTGCAGTATGATATACGAAAGTTGCTGCAGATTTGCATGAAAACTTCGGAACCGAATTCTCGTGTGTTGGATATACTACGTTGCATGGACCTAAAAGCAATTTACCAGCGCAGCAATGAACAACAACAGGATGAAGATGATGAATATGATATGGGTAATCAGCAGGTGCCCAGCGCAGTGACCACTTTCAAGCATGCAAATCGTCGCACTTTAAAATCCTCACAGCATCAGCGCTGTGTGGGACATGCGCTGCTCGTAGCCAGCAGCGTTGATGGTTACCTGTTTCAATTCTGTGCACGTGGCAAGTGGTACAGTGAGAACGAAAAGCCTGTGGCATGTTACAGCTTTACGGCACCTGTGCTGCAGGTACATATTAATGATTATGTCATATATGCCATTACTTCAGAATCTGTGGAAACACATACCTCGCGCATTGGTCATAAGTTATTTCATAATCGATTTGAGTATCCGACTATTGGCGGGCTGTTTCCAGAAGAGTCCTCGCCCGATGTCAGCTCTGCCATTGCCGTTATTGGTTTAGCCGCTTTTATGCATGTGCAGTTTGTATGCGTGAATCGAGATCAGCTGGTTTTGATCACAAATGCATCTCTCGAATTGCATAAACGTCGTAGCACTGGGGAAGCTGCTGTGGTAACTGTTAAACGTAATATTGCAGCCAGATTATTAGCAGAGGCAAAAGCTAAGCATAGCAGTCTATTGAGAAGTAGCAGCAGTGCTGCACAGTCTTCAGTGGTAAACGAATGGACATTATACAGCCTGGAGGTGCCCAAGGTGGAGCACATTGTTGATGATCTCGAAGGTATTGCCGAATCATATCGTGCTGCAAGCAGCTCTAATTTCTATGATCTCATGGAGGAGGCACATGTCATGCTACGCTTGAGCCTAACACTACAAGGTGAACGTCTTTTCCAGGAAAGAGAACAGGAATTGCGAAAAATGTTTATTTCCAATTGTCGAAAACTTGCAGACTTTTCCATACGGTAAATACCAATATATTCAGTCACAATACAATAAATAAGTATTAATTAATTATGTCTTTCCTGCCGAAAGCTCCAACAAACAGGAGGTTTATTTACAAGCAACTGGCTTCTATAAGATGTGCCAGCTGCAATTGGTCGACATTTACAATTATTACATTACACAGTTTGGAGAAGGTGAGCAAATAGTGGAAGCATCGGAACTGGTTGGTCTTATCTATACCGTTAAGCTGTTTTTGCTTGGACTGGGCACGGATCGTTTAAAGTCATCGTTCTTACATCAGACAGTACCACCATATTTTACACCTGCGCGTGTAATACAACAAGGATTTAAACAGGTGCCGCTGTCACTGGAGTTCCTTAACATGTTTATAAAACATGCACCGTCGGATATACCACAGATAATGCTGGGATCACCTGTGGTAGCAGATGCCATGAGCGGTGAGCTGATCAACTATTTGAAGTACTTGACTAAACTGTAAGTATGATGTGTATCGATATGGAATTCCTTTCAAAACTAAAAGTAATTTCTTTTTAGATCTCCGGATGAAAATCTGCTTTTGGCTGTGACAGCTTGTCGTATGTCCAACTATTTGGTAGCACAGGAGAACATAGCCAAGTGCTCACGCTGGAGCTTGGCTGTGGCTTTAATAAAGCACAAAAATGTGCTCTTTGATGACAGTACTGTGCTCTATCAACGACGTTTGCACACGGAACTACAGCAGTCACATAGTTCAGCACGTCATAGGTATCGTCGTGGTGGCAAACAAATGAAGGGAAAGTCTTCAGGTGGTTGCACATTGACACCAACTCCAAATGCAATTGTTTCCTTCTCAGACTTTTGTGAGACAATTTTGCTGGCCAATGAGCAACCAGCATTGATTGAGGCCATAAGTGATGCCTTTATACACGCTTTATGCATTGAGCACAGCATAACGCTGGACGTAGTACTGCAATTGTTCCTTAACTATATTGCCTCGCACATTGGCCAAAAGGGCTATCAAACCTCACAGAAGGTTTTTGTCAACATACTACAAGTCTATTATTATGATCTCTATGATGTTAGCATGTCAATGCAGCCGCATGAGGTGCGCTCTCAAACACCACCACAGCTGGATGATGACTACGATGAGGAATGCAGCAGCTCTCGTGCACCTTCGTTGCACAGTGAAGCGGATGTACAGTCATTATCCAGCTCATGTGCCAGCTCCGTGCCAGATGAGCGTTCAATAAATGGACGTCTACAGCGTATAGTATACGATCAGCTGCAGGAACAACAAGGCGGTTCACCATTTCAAAAGCGTAGCTCAAATGCTTCGCTATCTCAACCACATCCAGATGATGATATTGCTGTCACAAATATGAAAGGCCTCAAAATACTCTTTCGCATGTACATGGGTCGTCTCAAGGCACTCAGTGATCTGATTACCGATCTCCAATCCGCTGACTTAGAGCAGCAAACCAGTCGCGAAGAATTTCTAAATCTACGCATGGAATGCATTGCTTACATGGTCAGCATGGCCCCGAATTATTGTACTAAGCCAAGCGTACGCAATTCTAGTGATCCCTTAACCAATAAATTGGTTTTTGTGCCCTATATACCCGATTATAAACTGTCAGAGGGTGAGGAATTTGAAAAACATATTAAATCCTATATACGCCCCATTCCGTGTTTGCTTGAACGCCCTCAATACCTAAATCGTTTGCCACCTTTTGAGCGCAGCGATTTCAGCTATCCCAAGAAGGATGAGGGCGAATTTGAAGTGCGTTTTACGGGTTGGCACAATGAACTATTGACCTTGACGCTTAAGATACAAAGCCTTTTGGCTTCCAGTAAAGTTGATCGTGAGATTATATCAGAGTTTTTAGCTTTTATACAAAAAACTCCATTATTGATGGGTATTGATAGCTTTTTAGTCATAATATTACCCAAAAACTTGGCTATCAATTACATGTTGAGCTTCTGCCCCGCCTACTTGTGGCAATATGGCAAGGTTAGTTAATTGTATTTATATGTTTATATTGTATATATCTAAACATATGTATATTTATTTCTTACAGTCCTGTGGCTTCACACCCAAGCACTGGGAGTCTCTGCTGCGCAAGATACTCAGCAAACAGGACGTGCAACCTAACTGGAAGATATACATTTCAGGTTTGTGGGATGCCTTATATATATATAATTGATATATATATATAAACAAATATATTTATGTCACAAGTGAAGCCTTATTAAACAGAAGACAGTTAATGAAAGTGCCAAATATGTGTGAAATGATTTCAATATGTGACTTAAAGCTGCTCGAAAATAGCATCTATTAAAGATGACAGTTTTAGATGTAATGCAAAAAATTCTTAGATTGAAAAATTTAATACAATTATAATGTGGCTGCAAAGATGTAACTTAAGCTAACGCGAATATGAGGGAGATGCAAAATGTAACATGTGACAGAGATAGGAAACAAGACAGAAAACAAATAGAAATTTCTCTAAGGAACTACCTAAAATTTTATGCAACTTTAAATCATTTATTAAATTTATAAAATAAATATTAATTTTTTTCTATTTTTCATTTTTTTTTTTTGTTTAGAAATCCTTAACAATTTGGTGGCTGAACTCAGCTTTGAAGAGCTATTGCAATGCTTTCCCAGTGAAGTTATACAAAATCGAAATACAGCACAATATTTTGCCAAGGAATTTGCAGAAACTTGTGTAATTTATGAGCATGAGCAACTGTTGTTTAAAACACCAGAGAAACCGGAGGGCAGTAGAGATCATTTACCAATGGATAACATTGATGAGGATAATGTCTTTGAGCTAACATTACGCAAAGCTGTCGCAAAGCAACGGAGCATTGCATTACGTTCTATGATTGAATCGACTGGCACACAGTTATTTGATGCAACCAGTAATCCTATGTATAATCTATAAACAGTCTGGGCTTAGTTTGGATTGATAAAAAGAAAATCAAAAAAAATAATAACACATTCCTCTTTTAATTAGTTGGACAAATTATCATACTGCAAATGGAAAAGATTGATATTAACTAACATATTAAGATATATATGTATCAAAACAAAAAGTTGTAGTTGCAATTAAGGGCATAATGTATAATGCATCAGTTTATATGTAGCACTATATATATATATATATATATACAGGTATATATGACTAACTATTGTTGTAGACTTTTTTGAGGTATTATTTATTGATATTCTTGTTTGACACAAACGCAACATTTTGGTATTCAAAAAAGTGAAGAGAAAAAAGTTAAGTTTTAATTTATGACTAACTTTGGCAGGTTGTATGTTAAATTAGGCACTTTTAGTATTCAGTATTCGCTGATAGCAAGCCATATTAAAAAAAGAAAAGGAAAAACCAAAATATATATTTTATTTATTGGACCTTTTTCTTTCCGTTTTTAATTTTTACATGACTTTATGTTTTGAATTTTTTTCATTAAATAAGCTTATGTAATTTTAAAATGTAGTATTGTATATTTAGCTGAATATTCTCTCTATCTCATGTTATACATACACACAATATATACACACATTCATACACTCCAACATAAAGTGATATTTTTTAAATTCTTGCATAAATTTTATCAATAAAACAACAAATTTAATGATAACATCTCTATTGTATACTTATTGCTGTATTTGTACTTAGTTGAAAATAGGAATATACATTTAAATTTTTTTAGCCCCTTTGCCAAAAAAAAAGAGCAAAGCGGAGCTAATGGAAATGTGCAAAATCCAAAAGTATGTAACACATAGAAATATTCATCGGAAACCCCATAAAGTATATATATTCTTGAACAGGACGACAAGACGAGTCGATCTAGCCATGTCCGTCTGTCCGTCCGTATGAACTCATTTTACCCAGAGACTGTAACAGCTTGTTTATACTTGTTTTTTTGTTAAAATCAATCCATTTTGGTAATACAATTTGCTTAGGCAAGTCTCAGTGTTAAGTCTGAAATATAAATTTTGATATAAACAATTCCAAAAAGTTTTAGTTTTTAGTCTAAATATCTATATTAAATTTTTATAAGCAAGTACAGGTGAGTATCGTCGTATTATCTATAATATTGTTACTTATTTTCAATTTACTTTGACCTTTACAGAACCTTTTATAGCTCAGGAACAGATGCAGCTGTTACTCAAAGAACAATCAGCTGGCAGCAAGGCCTATTGCCATTGATAACGATATCGCCAAATACCTGAATTTAGCTGTTTGAAGCCCTACATACTATGTGGAACCCAAAGGCAGTTGGTGTAAAAACTATATAGTCATAATTTCAAAAAATCTTAGAGAACTAAACCGCTCTATAAGCATATCCAAAAGTAGGCAGCGAACTGCCTAAAGGATTCGTCTAAGGTATTGAGTAGACAAAACTATGCAATCAAGTGATTAAAGGATACTTACGGGGATACTTTTACTATTATTTATTAAAATTAATTATATAAATTATATGTGTAAATGTAACTGGTATTTTAGATGAATGTTATATTTTGTAAAAACTAGAGAAAGATATAGACAAGCATTACAAAAATTCTATGTACAGTCGAGTCACGATAATTCGTAATGCCACGTGGATCAGATTTTTTACGAATTACGCGGGATTTGGAACTGCCCACGTTTCCATTTAATGAGGCTCAACAAAGAAAATTTCGAATTAACGCGGTTTTTATATTTTAGATAATGTTTATATATTTCTTAATTGTTGGACTTAAGAAATCAACATAAGTACATTCATTTGTACATTTTATATATTTAATGCAAATTAATTAAATTAATTATTCGTATGTTTTTTTTGACATTTTTTCGCATTGATTGTGATTGTACGCTTAGGAAAAATCAGCAAACTAAACGGAAATAATTTGAGACAGCAATAAAATTCAACATGTCTACAAATTTTAACAGTGACTCAACTACCAAAAATTTTGCATTGCATTACAAATTATAAGAGGTTACGAAACCAAATTACGAATTATTACGAATTATCGAGTTTGTTTTTAAGGAGACAGAAATTTTTACGAATTATAGAGAAGTTCAAATTAGCGGGGTATGAAATATCATGACTCGACTGTATTTTAAAAATTGAATAATAAAAACTTCATTCTAGAGTAATTTACAAATATTAGTTACATATATTTTACCACCTGATAAAGATTTTTATTGCACCATGACAAATCGATTTTGTATGCGATTATATATTTAAAGTTATATTCTATGAAGCGGATAACATTTAAAAGTCTACGATTAATTGTGAAAAATGGAAGTTAAATGATTTTCTATTTGTAGTTTAAAATGACATATTTTTAAAAATTTGTTGTTTTAGAAACATGAATTGCATATAAAATTTTGGTTTTATTTTTTTTATAATCTTATCTCAATATTTTGTCGGTCGGAAGCAATCTGATAAGCTGATATTTTTTTTAATGAAATATTATTGATTTCTCATAAATTCTTCAGTGACTTATTGACATCGATGCCATCAAGATTAATCTTTATTGCCAATAATTCAAGAAATCTATTCATAGTTTAGCAAAAACCTAATAACGTTTATTCGTTATATAATGTAATTTATAATTGCAGTTAGTTGAAAAAATAATTTAAAAATACGACCTTAAAAGTATTCATTCATTTGCTAATTCATTCATTATTATTAACAAACAGCTCCATGACCTATTCAAAAGTTAAAGCGTGCACCATATGTAGATTCATTATAGTATAGTAGTATATGTTGAGGTAGACAACAACAGATGCTTTTACCAGACATAATGTCGGGACAAGTCAATTAACAATATGAGTACATATAATCAAGTGTATAGATTGATACAAGTATTATAAATATATTTATATATGGACATGTATATGATATGAATCAATAATCAACTATTGAAGCCATTTAGGGTCTTCAATGTAGATACCAAACGTGTTAGGCAAATAAAATTAACTACTTGTATAAAATATATGTACATGCGTACAGCTGACTAGTTGATAAGAAAAGATAAGAGCAACCAGGCGAGACATACTCACAGTTAAGAGTGTATGATTACAACTAATAAACTTTACTGAGCGGATCTCGAATCTTGAAGCATGTACGCTGTATAAGTGTCGTAATCACATAGAGGCAAATCAAAACAGAGAAGAATAATGAACGAGAAAGCAAGAAACAAAAAAAAAAAAAATTTAAAAAAATATATATATAAATCTGCTCTTTTTTTTCTTGTTTGTTCAGACCGAAAATAAAAACACTCTTGGAGTTTATTTTTAGAAAATTTCTCGCATTTTTAAGCTAATTTATTCTCATAAAAACTGTTTAAGAAAAAAAAATACTACTTATAAAAATAATATGATTACTTAGTAAGAGAATTTTTTAATACACGCGACCTTTAATGAAAGATACTTAAAAATCATATTTATTTTAATTTTTTTTATCATAATAATATATATTTTTTTTATAAGAATATATTATAATAAAAATATAATTAATTATAAACGAAAGTTTCACATCAACAAATTTTTATATGAGAGGTTACTGCTTCTAACCTGTGGTGGGTTGAACGCACGAATCAGTCAATGATCGGCATTGCTCACAGTTAGACGCTCCAGTGGAGCGGACGTGAGAGCAACTAAAATACTGATATTTATACGAATTAAAATACAAAAGAAAAAATATAAATAAAAACTATAAAAAGCACAAAAACTGAAACAGCATATTTATAAACTGTTCGCATTCAATAACCGGATAAAAAGTGCATTCAAACACGTGGATTGTCAGACACGAATAAAAATAAAGCAAAGAAAAAAGTCATAAAAAATTTTTTTTTTCAAAAAGAAACTTGAAATTTAGTTTTCAGTATTTTAAAGTCACATGCTTGGTAAAAAGACAAGTGTCAATGGCAAAATCGCCACCGAGAATTCGGGTACAACCAATGGCCATACGGTCAATACAGAGACTGAGACTGAGACTGAAAATGAAAATGGGAATGAGAATATCGAGGCATCCGCCAATGAAGATAACTCATTGGATGCGATACTTGTGCGAATCGGACAATTTGGACGCTTTCAGATAATTAATTATGTGTTATTGTGTATACCGATGGTTTTCAATGCGTTTTTTTCGATCTCATATGTGTTTACCGCCAGCACAGTGGTTCACAGGTGAGTTATATGAAGTGAAATAAATTGATTTGATACAGTTTATGCTTGTGTTTTATTAATCTTTAGATGCAATATACCCCAATGTGATAGTCCAGAGAGTTTATATGAAGAATCATGGCTAAATTTTACTGTGCCTAAAACAAAATCTGGTTGGGATTCATGTAATCGTTTTGTGAACATAACCCCAACAAATCCAATAACATTTACCGATGTTTCAAGTGAAATGTGTGCACCACAATATTTTAATGCCAGCCTTAACGAATCATGTGGAATTGATTTTAAATTTGCAGATAATGAGAAAACCATTTCAACTGAGGTAAATACTAATCTATAGAATATCTATTAAAAGAATCAATTTATAAATTGTCCTCTCCCATTCGCTTTCCCTGCTGCACTCTTTATATCCCTCTCAGTTAAAAATTAGATCTACGGCTTAAGCACTATCAAATTACATACATTTAACATATCAAATTTTATATACAACGAAACAAATTTTTTCCTAAATCATACAAACAGATCTCATTCATTAAAAATTCTAATTATATTAATGAATTCATAAATTAATCAAAAATTAAATACTGCTGATTAGTGTTTCGCTTTAATGAATGAATTGACATAAGTAATAATAATACTTTAATGGGCATATAGTCTAACTAAGCCTATAACTAAGAGTTCAACAATCTGTCGGTTTTCTAAGAAATCATACTCATTGTGGGTATTATTGTTTTATTAAAGCAAACAAATACTTTTTCACTGTCAACTACAATAGTTTTTGAGGGTGTAAACAAGATTTGAAAAGGAAACGATTATTTCTATGGCAACAAAATTAAAATAAATAAAATAAACTCAACTTAGGGACAAGGTCAAATACATTCTAAAATGAATATCATTATATTGTAATAAGAAAACAAACATAGTATATAATTAAATTTTTTTTAATTGGATTGAGTTATGCTTGTTCATAACTTCATACAGCTAAACACTTAAATTTCGGCTTACAAAATATATTTTGAATTTAAAATTTCTGATGACTCTTAAAATTTTGATGAAAAGAAACTGTGGCATTAATTATAATATTTGTATACCTAGTTTACCTTTTAAGCTGCTTGGACTGTACAATTGATTAAAATTCATTTATATATATTAATATATATATTTTCCTTTACAGTTTGGTATCTTTTGCATGGATGAATGGAAACTGTCTATGGCAGGTACAATAAACAATGTGGGTCAATTTGTGGGTATACCGGTTGGTGGTTACTTTGCAGATCGGTATGTTAACTCCCGTATATAAACATTAAATACCTCTATAAAGACAAAATATATATATTTTTCAGATATGGACGTCGCAGTTTACTGGCTATTGCTGGAGCTTTAAGTGCTGTGATGGGCATTATACGTTCATTTTCTAGCAATTATTATATGTTTTTGTCATTTGAATTTTTGGATATGGCTGTCGGTAGTACACTGTTTCCCACAGCCTTTCTCTTGGCCATTGAACTTGTGGGTCCCAAGCGTCGTGTGGCAGCTGCAACAATTATAACCATATTCTATGCATTGGGTGAAGCATTTTTAGGTCTTTTGGCATCCACATTTCAAGATTGGCGCTGGCTATTGCGTGTGCTGTATGCACCAGCAATTCTACAAATAGTTTTCCTTTGGATTCTGCCAGAGAGCGTACGTTGGCTGCTGAGTCAGGGTCAAGAAGACCGAGCGGCCTCTGTGTTAAGGCGAGCAGCTCGCATTAACAAGCGACCTTTACCAGAGCAGCAAATAGATGAGCTGCTAGCCAACAATCGTAATAAATTACACCAGGCCAATGATAGTCAGTATCCAATTATGCAGACTGCACGCTTCTTTGTTTGGCGTCTTGCCAATTGCTGTTTCTGCTGGTTTACACACACACTCATTGCTCTGGGCTTGAGCTTGAACTCTGTCAATCTGGGCGGCAACAAGTACAACAATTTTATGCTTAATGGTTTTGTACAAATTCCTGGTCTACTTCTACCTCTGGTTATAATGGATCGCTTTGGTAGAAGATATTCGCTCTTTGCCTCCATGTTGGTGTGTGCCATTTGCATGGGCGCATCAGCAGCAGTTGGAACAGGTGAGTTTTGTGTATAAAATATAGTTAATTAAAACTAAATAATTATTTAAATTCGACTGGTAATTAATAAAAAAAAATATTTTTTTAGTATTCAAATTTATTATTTATATTATTTAAATTAGTTTTTATTCATTGTAATTTGCTTTTATTAGCTTAATGTTTTCTGTTAGATAGTACTAACATATATATTCATGACTATTATTATTTTTAATTTATTGTAATTAATATAAACTTAATTATATTTAATTTATTGTTTTTGTTATTTAATAATATTTATAATTGTTTATATAAAATTATTAAATGTTTTATTTTATTAAATTAAATTTTATTATAATTTTTTTTATCTATTAAATAAGTAATCAATTTACTATTTTTCTCTTTTCTTCTAGATGATTACGCTGGTTCACTAACACTTTTCTTAATTGGAAAACTAGCCATTACATGTAGTTTTCAAATTTTATACTTTTTCACCTCGGAGATCTTTCCTACCAATGTGCGGAATAGCTTGCTTTCCCTTTGCTCCATGGTAGGACGTATTGGTTCTATGTTGGCACCACAAACTCCACTGCTGGTAAGTCGATTTTAATGTGCAATATAAATAAAGCTCGTCTAATATAAATGTTGTATTTTAAGGCTAAATACTATGTGCATGCTCCTTCAATTTTATTTGCCACATTTGCTCTGGTTAGTGGATTTTTAACACTTGGTTTCCCCGAGACGGCGGACAAGGTCTTGCCAACGACAATGGAGGATGCCAGAGACTTGGATGTTTCAACAACAGAGCGCATTAATGAGGAGGAGTCGCCTAGAAAAATGTGTTGATTATATATATATGATTATCTAGAGCTTTTAATGATTTTATAGTAATTTTTATTTGCCAAAGATTTTATTTTGTGCGGAGCTATTTTTTTTAATTAGTAGTACATAGCCTAGTATTAAGTGAAAATGTCGATTTTACTATTACACAAATTATTAATTAATTTTTTATTATTGGTATTTCTTAATTATTTTGTACCGTTAATCAATATATAGTTATTAAATACATTAAGCCAAATAAACATTCTGGCGGCCATATCCCAAATGTTTTGTGGCCCAAACTGTGCCTATGCATAAAAGTAAAGACACTACATATAAACAATTATTATAAACAATATTTTTTATTTATTTATTAATTAAATTGGTTTTCTGTGAAACATGACAATATAAAGAATAATTAATAAAGATAAAAATAAAATAAATTGTTAGGTCATCGGCAACGGATTACGTTTTCTAAGCCGCTTTACTGGCCACCTATACGGAACACGGTTTCAATTTTCAGATTAAGGTGCAGAGTTCAGTTGGGAGTAAGTTTATTTTTATTAAATATTTTTATTTTAATACATTGAAGGTATCTAAAATGCATTTTTGACCTTGGAAAAGTGACCTTTTTTTTAAATGAAAGCTGCTTTATAGGCAGCCCATAAAGTATTCTAATATTTTGGATACACCAAATCTTATGTGCAAATTTTTAATTGATTTTATTGAAAAGAATAAAATTCTCTGCACTAATAATGCATACAATGCATTTAATATTAATATATCATTTGACATCAGTAAATTATTTCAATCCTATATAATACATATAACATGGAAATAGTTATGTGCAACTTGAAATTGAATCAGCATTTTAAGATTGTAAACAAATATATTTAAATAGGTAGAATGAATCAGTTGTACGTGTTCGATTTCCATATTTAATTTATTCAGGTATTTACTTGTAAAACATTCCATATGAACGTGTTGCTTTTGTGTACTCACAGATACATAAGTATAATTTAAAATATTTTGCTTGTAAGCAGTCTAAATTTTTCCTCGCCTCTCCTACTGGAGAATGTCTGAGAGATATATGATTATTTGCTTGGTGTCAACAATAAGTTGACTGTACGAGCCAGACTATTTTCGGTTTAATCCATTTTGATTTATATAATAATAATAATAATAATTGTTATATAAAATTAAACAGTTTATTCAAATTCTTTTTAATTTCTGCAAAAATTTCTTATAAAACTGATAATAATATATATATAGAACTTTAAATTAAAAAAAAAAAATCTTAAGTCTGAAGTACCATTAGCCTGTTGAGAGTTGATTTCACAGAAAATATATGTATGAATGAATGAAGATTGCTCAAGTATATATGAATGAATAAAGAGTGCTTCAGTAAAGTAATATCGACTTCTATATACATATGAGTATGTCAAATATGTTTTAATTAACATTCGAACGATTGTTGCAGTTCATTGGTAAAGTTTAATGTGAAAAATGTTTTTTAAAAATACTTGTAAAATTATTTAAAAATATTTAAAATTGTTTTTGTTTTTAAATTGTATTTTAAATATATTTTTAGAACTATTTTAATTAAATTTTAAAACTTTAAAAATATTTTTAAAATTATTGAAAAATAATTAGAAAAAATTTTAAAATATTTAAAAAATTTAAAATTTTGTTTTTTTTGTTTTTAATTTATTACTTATTTTTGTCTGGTATAATGCAGTTGAAGTGTCTAATTAGATGCAATATCAATGCTTATGAATATTCTATTGGTAGTCATTATGCAAAATTAAATTACTTGTATCTTTCACACAGACCTCAATAGATTTTTTTATCCATTTTTAATGAGTTAAGAGTATAATAGTATGTTTTGTTGTATATTATTTTATGTGTAGGTATTATATACAATATACAATACTTAAGTATTGATGTTAATTGAATGACGAAGTTGTTCATAAGCGATAATTAAAGTAAAGATATAAGTTCTCTGTGCATCAGGTCTTATCGGAAGTGTCTTGTTGATATACTGCCAACTTACGCACTTTGATAATATCATCAATTTGCAACGTCAACTGTCACCTCATCAATAATTCAGTTGAAAATATTTTACGGTTATGGTTCGTCATGAGTGCGGACTATGAGAGTGACTATTTTCTGCGTAGTCGGTTTGTAGTTAATTTAAAAGTTTTTCAGAATTTTCACGCAAAATATATAACAATGTTTTTCTAGAAAACTGCGCGAAAAACCAGCATTATGGGATTCATTTCAAGATCCACCAGCCAAGCGTACAAGTGGCTCCGATGCCTATTGGAAAAAGTTGCAGTTTTTCTTAAAGCTCTTTAAACTTCTCACATATCTGCTGGTATTTTGTGTTGTATTGGCAACGAGTGTGCTGGCTAAATTAGTTTATATATATATGGCTGGAAATATAAATGGAGATAGAAAGGTGGAAGTGTGTAGTAAATACCGTAAGTTAGTTAGTGAGTTTTGTTAAATCAGTTTCGTGACATCATTGTTGTGTTGTGTCTGTTGTGTTTGTTGTGATTGCGCTGTGCAGTTTTACGTGATGGCCAGGTGACGGCTGTGCGCAGCAAGCTGGAACAAATTGCCTGGGTCTGGGCCCTGATCTTTGCTTTTGCCGCACCCGAAGTGTTTACCTTTTTGCGTGCCCTTCGCATTATCATGTTCAAGCGCGTACAGCGACCCAGCGGACTGGAAGTGGCACTGGTGAGTAATGTGTGTCAGGGCAATAGGTATCTTTCTTCAGTTGCAAGATTGATAAGCTTACGGTCGATGTTATCACTAATTAGGTCACACTCTTTGAACTGCTACATGTCATTGGTCTAGCGCTGCTCACCTTCACCGTGTTGCCACAATTGGATGTGACGCGTGGTGCGATGCTTGGCTGTTGCGTGTGCTTTGTGCCTTCACTGCTCAGTGAGTATCACATCTACCACCATACCTTTTCCAGCATCTAACATCTTATCAGCCTCTTTGTCTACCTTCTCTGACAGCAACTTAATTGATTGCCATTTGCTTTGCTTAACATTAACTTCTATCTCTTTTTAACTTAGACCTATTTACCGGTAAATGTATACAATGGAAATCAGCTGATATGCTTCTATATAGTTCTTCCATTTTGGCTCTCATATCGCTTGGCAGCGTATTCTTTATTTGGCCTGCCATGTCCACTCAGCTGGAGGTGCAGTTACTCGCGATTCCATTACTCTTGATATCATTTCGCTGGTGGGAGAATTATGCTAATAGATACGAGGCGATAGGTAAGTCATTTGAATAACTTAATCTTCTTGCTGTCATTTATGCTCTGCTGCAAAGTAATGGTACAATCTAGCAGGTGTTGTGTATACTTGAAGCCAAGTTATTGTTGTTGCTATGATGCATACATGAAACTATGGTACATTTACTTTTGGTACATACTCTATTGTATTATGGTTATGGTATATATTGTAAATACATATTACCTTTTTTTTTTGTTGGCGCATACACATGTATCTATGGTACATACTATAATATAATGCACATACAGTACTGAGGTATAATGAGATAGCTGTGATACGGATTAATAATAATATACACTTATATAAAAGTTTTATTTAATGGAGCTTATTTATATGGTTTCCTTTTGGCACATAACATCTTTAAAACAACATATAAAATATGATGCTAAATATTTGGTACATAATTGTTATACGATAAAGCTATATATTTTAGTTATTGGTTTTATTTTTATTTTACTTATGCTTATTGTATATATGTACGTCAAATTTATTGTAGCTGTGACGCATACTTACATTTAGGGTACACACTTTTATTTGCTATGGTACATTCTAGTAAATTAGGTACATTATTATTGCAATGACACATACCTATCAAATTTTACTGTGGTACATAATTATGGTACATAATTATTGTACATACTTCTGGTAGATAATTATAAATTATAAACTAATAGTTATAATACTTACTTATGGTACTTACTTATAATACATACTTATGATAAATGCTTATGGTATATTCTTGTGTCTATTTTAAATCTTTATTTCAATTGTACATATTAATAATTATGCTACTTATAGAGCATTAGTAGCTAACATATAGAATGTTTCATACATTTCAAGCTTTTATAATACGGACCATACGCTGTACACGATCTCGGTACCATTTGTACCTATATCTGGCACCTCTTAAGGCTATGGTGTTTGCCCTGATGGGCTTCGTGCTACACGAATATAATATACTTGAGTATTTTTCGTTGTTTTTAAAGGCGTGGAAAGCGCATTCGATTACACTAACGGTATGTAAAGCTTGGGTTTTGATTTTTTTTTTTGGGTGTTAACTTTGATTTGTTTGAATTTGTTTTTTCACTTCAGTATGCCGAGAGCTTAAAGGATTCGGTTAACTTAACACACTCAATCAATGGTAGCTCATTTATCAGGACTCCTTCGGCACTTAATCAGTACACTGTACAGTCAAATTTAAATGCTGTTATATACGCGCTGCTGATGCAGGTAGGTGCTGCCTATTTGTGCCACATTTTTGGCAAGTTTGCATGCAAGATTAAGATACAGCAGTTTAGCTATGCGCTGCCGCTTAGCCTTGCAACTCCGGTGACCGTTTGTGTGGCAACATTTTTAGCACAAATGCGTGCCGCAGATGTGTGCTCGCTGCATGGCTTTATACCGGATTACCTAACATTGCAATCACTTGGCCAGGATATGCGCCAGCTAAGCTTGTTAAGCCTTGACTATGCGCTATGGTTATGGCCGCTTTGGTGGCTGGCACAGCTGTGGACGTGTTTGCATATTTGGCAGCCAAGAAATGAGAAGAATGCACCCACTGAAAAGCTGTACGTGTGCCCCTGGTATTCTGGACTACTAGTGGATCAGTGCTCAATGATGAATCGACGTATACTTGACTGGAATGATGAGTATCTGGCTCTTAAGGTATGTGTATGTAACAAATATTCAACATTATGTATGCCCAACTAACAAATCTGATGCACAAGTTCATTCTAATGAATTATTGTAATCAGGCATGTAACATCAATCATCATGTCAAGTTTTGTGCACCAATAGTGATTTCTATTGCCTTTGCCATTTGCTTTTCTTCTTTTGCAGTTTTGTTGCTCATTAAATGTGCTGCATTTCCCCTACACGCAACTGCAACATCCTTCACTTATTTGCTTAGCATTTATTGACTGTGTTGCGATTCACATCAAATTTCAGGGAATATAATTAAGTTAAATGATGGGGAAACTATAAAGTTCTGTAAACGTTTCTATGTCTTCCCTACAAATATATATATGTATATATATTTCTGTATAAAGAAGTTGTTGTTTTTGTTGTCAACTTAATCAGTTTGCATTCAGTGCATAAATTTCTTCAGACTTCAAACAGTTTATACAAATTGCAAATAGTTATATAAAATTGTTGCATGCTTCTATAGAAATGTTGGCCATTATATAAGTTTATAATGATGCATATTGATTTGTATTTATGTATTTAAGTTATTATTTTCAAATTTGTTATGTATATAATTTGTTCTCAGTACACATTATGTAATATTTGTAGCTGATTTTGTAACTCTAACACACAAATTGCATTTCAAAGGAAACATGACTAGAAAGTATTTCAAACTGCTGGCAATACATATTGAGAAATTGATTTCATTTTAATCATAAACCATTTTTGATTTGGCTATATGTATGTGTAAGTCTGCATTACTTTGTCTGTCATAAGCAAATTACTCAAAGGATATTTACGCTATTCGTAAGAATTTAAATGCCAGTGTTTACAGATTAGATTCAATAGAACAAAAATATTTAAAAATATTTTAATATTTTAAATTAATTCTAATGTTTGGTTTACAGCAATTAAACTGTTTGCATTAAATTATAAATATCTTTTGTATTTAATAACGCATTTTTTGTATATATTTATGAAAAGTTCTCTTTAAATGCGAACTAAGTTTGGATTTGACTCTTGACCAGTTCTTAGAGTGAAACATACAAATTGCAAAAGATTTTGTTGACAATTATGTTTTGTATAAAAAAATTTCATATATATATTAATATGTTAGATTCCAAGCTTAAGGCATGAATTTTGTGCAATATTTTGAGTAGATTTACACATGAATACACTTGAGGGCACAAGAATGTTTTTAAAATGTATTTTTATATATCTATTTATTTTATTAGGTATGTATATTAAATGTTTATTTGTAAGAATTTTTTTTTAATTTTTTTTCTTTTTATATTTTGTATTTTTTTGTGTTTGCATAGAGCGAACTGAAGACAAGCAGAGATCCGGTATTGGGTATGGCAACTGACGTCAATTCCAGTCGGGATATACAAGAAGAGGATAAAATACCACAACTGATTGTTTGTGCAACAATGTGGCATGAAACCGAAGAGGAGATGATAGAATTTCTGAAATCAATTGTACGCTTGGATGAGGATCAATGCGCACGACGAATGGCAAAAACGCATCTAAATGGTGGCAAAGCGGATGATGAATACTATGAATTGGAAAGTATGTAAATATGTCAAGTGCATCCTACTGCATTTGCTCTTATTTTTCATTTTTGCATTTTTTTTATTTTCAAAAAAAAAAAAAAATAACTCGAATTTGAAATTTTGCATAAGCAACGAGTAACCATTCCATATCAAAAAAAAAATACCTAAAAAAAAAAATGGAAAAAAAAATATCCTGGTTCAGTTTTCAGTATCCTCCTGTCGTCGGCAGTTGTTCTCTCTCTCTCTCTCTCTCTCTCTCTATGCATTTATATGCATATATAAAATGTATTTGCCTTTGGCTTTCCCCATATAAAATCCGCAAGAAGCGCTGTCAAATTAGAAATTTATGCAAGCCAAACACAGTGCTGCATAAAAGTATGCAGCAACAGCAGCTGTGCACAATATTTCTATGGATGCTTCTATTTTCGTTTATATATATATATATACATTTTTTTTCTTTTGTAGTTTGATACTATTTATAGCATTTGGCGTCTTCATTTCCGCAGTTGCCAAAATGGCGACCAGCCAAGAGTCGCCTCCAGAGAACGATTTGGTGCATAAATTTGTTAAGTCTTTGACAAGTTTATGACTGTTTAACACTGTCACAACTCAAACTTCTATACTCTATACTCTATAGCTTATACTTTATACTCTAACCCATTCGTTTACTATATCTTTTCATGCCAAACACACGAAACAGCAAACATATTTTTTGATGACGCTTTTGTCTTGGATGAAAAACATTGCCAGAATAAGAGGAATCCACCATTGAATGAATATGTAAAGACTCTAACACGCACCATAGATAAGGCTGCCTTTGAGATCTATGGAGTTAATCTAAAAATGAAACCTCCACTAAAGATAGAAACACCCTATGGTGGACGCTTGGTTTGGACACTGCCCGGACGCACCAAAATGGTGGCACATCTCAAGAACAAGGATAAGATACGGCATAAGAAACGCTGGTCCCAGGTCATGTATATGTATTACCTGCTGGGTTATCGCATCATGGAAACGGAACAGTTATCAGCACGTCGCAAGGCAGTTATAGCAGAGAATACATATCTATTGGCACTGGATGGGGATATTGATTTTCAGCCTAGGGCTGTACAGCTGCTGGTTGATCGCATGAAGGCTATCGATGAACTGGGCGCTGCCTGTGGACGCATACATCCTGTGGGACGTGGCCCCATGGTGTGGTATCAAAAGTTTGAATATGCAATTGGACATTGGCTACAAAAGGCCACTGAGCATGTCATTGGCTGTGTGCTATGTAGTCCTGGCTGTTTTAGTTTATTCCGTGCTAGCGCTCTTATGGAAAATAGTGTCATGAAACGTTACACTATGCTCAGCTCGGAGGCTATGAAGATGGTACAATATGATCAGGGTGAGGATCGCTGGCTATGCACACTGCTACTTAAACAAGGCTCACGTGTTGAGTACTGTGCTGCCTCGGATGCCTATACCCATTCACCGGAATACTTCAATGAGTTCTATAATCAACGTAGACGTTGGGTGCCCTCTACCATGGCCAATATCTTTGATATACTGGCGGATGCTACAGTTGTGGTTAAGAAAAATAATTCCATATCAACTTTATATATAATATATCAGGGCATGCTTATGATTGGCACTATCCTAGGTCCTGGCACCATCTTTTTGATGATGGTGGGCGCTGTGGTTGCCGTCTTCAGTATTGATATATGGACAGCATTCTTATGGAACTTCTTTCCCATATTTGTTTTCATCTTGAGCTGTGTTTATTTAAAACAGAAATTTCAATTGCTAATCGCGTTTATCATCAGTGCTATATATTGCCTGGTCATGATGGCTGTGCTCATTGGTATCATTGTGCAAATGCTGGAGGATGGACCTTTGGCTCCCGCATCCTTATTCTTTCTTCTTGTTGCCGTGCAGATAACAATTGCAGGTAACTAAAGGAAAACTCTGTAAGGAATTTTAATGAGAAATGATTCTTCTTCTTTTTGGTAGGATTAATGCATCCGCAGGAGTTTCTGGCTTTGCTTTGTGGTGTCATATATTATATAACAATACCCTCAATGTATATGTTACTCATGATATACTCGGTGTTCAATCTAAACGATGTCAGCTGGGGTACACGTGAGGCGCCAGTATTAAGGGAAGAGGATCAACTGGATGGCAATGATCCTGACAATTATTTACCTGGTTGGTTAAATGATTCACTACTCATCGACTCGGAGCTGGGTGAAATTTCGCTGAGAGAGCAACGTTTCTGGAAGGATCTGATTAAGCAATATTTAAAGCCATTGGAATTGACCAAGGAACAGAAACAGACAATGACTGATGACCTGAAGGAACTGAGGAATATGATTGCCTTTGCTTTTGTTATGGTTAATGCTATTTTTGTGTTAATTGTGTTTTTGCTGCAACTTAAGAAGGATTATTTGCATTTAAAATGGCCCATAGATCCCATTGATTATGTATCCTTTGATCGGGATAATCTGCAAGTGAGCATTTATCGACAGTATAAGGAATTGGATCCAATTGGTTTATGCTTTGTTATATTCTTTGGCTTCATATTGGTTATACAGTTTATAGCCATGTTTTTCCATCGTTTTGCCACAATGTCACAGCTATTGGCTACAACACAGTTGGATTGGTTCCGTTCCAATGGACAACTTAGCGATGAGGATGCCGCATTGGAGTTAAAGGGCAACGCTGTGCACATAGCGCGACGTTTGCAACGACCCAAGCGTCTCTTTGATGATGATGATGTTGATGCACATCATTATGATGAGCTAGATATGCCGCACGATATGCAGGATAATCATCGCGAAAGTTTTGCACGTCGTCAGACCATCTTCAGGCTGCACGATACACGAAATAAACAGCAGAGCGATTACAGCGATTTAGTAAAAAACTTTGAAAGACGTTTCTTTAGCGAGGATGAGCTTAACATTAATAATCTACCATTGAGTCGAAAATCCATTAAGCTCTTTCAGGAACGCCGCTCTGTTGCCAAGGTCAATGCAGCTGTTACACAAGAGTCCACAGTATCCACAGCATCCACAGAATGCACAGAATCCACAGCAGCTAACAAATCTAACAGACGACCACAATTTCAACCCAAGAAAGTTAGCTTTAATCAAGGCAATATGCAAATCTTTGATAATGCTGGTTACGAGCATACCCAATTTTAAATCCAAAAATCGAACTAATAATGTATATATATATATATATATATATCTGTATTTGTATATATATACTTGTGTATATATGTATGTATATGCGACTTTGTAACCCAAAAAGCCCTGCGGCAAAAAATATAATTAATTGCATTTAACTCAACTGGCAGTCAAGGCAATGAAGCTTACTTCCAGCATTCAGTAGCAGAACGCGTCTTGCGCCTCATTAGCATAATTACAAGATGTGGGTGGTTGGTTTGGGTATATATATATATATATATATATATACATATATATGTTGTTATCTGTATGGTAGGGTAGAGTGTGCGAATAGTATCATTGTGGGGCGTCATTCATCAATGTCTTGGCGACGCTTGGAGCTAAGTGCTCCTTGGGTGCACTTTTTGCCTGCCAAGAAAAAAGTTCGCTACTCTGGTTGCAAAATGCAAATCAAAGTGTGATTAGCTTGGATTTGATGAAGTTTCTGCTGCAATGCACAAGTTTTTACTGCTCTCTGTCTTCAGGACTTTACTTTGTTTCTTTCCTTGTTAACTACTATGTGTCTGTGTGTGTGTGTATGTATGTGTATGCCAAGGTGTTGGTATAAGTGCCTTGTATTCACATACTCTTTTTATACTCTTATTTAATTATTTTCTCTTTCGCTTCGCCATTTTATTTTTTGTGTTCTGCACGAAGCCATCGCACAAGTGGCAGGACCTGTACTTACTTTGCGCATACATTAAGAAACTAACAAGCTGCAGGACGTTGGGGAAATGCAGTTGTAAAAGAATCGAAAGTGTGGACGGTGAATAAATAATTATAGGAAAAAAAGGCATCGAAATGTTATTGGTAAGACTTCCTGCAATGTTCGGATACGGATACAGATATAGATACAGCTACAGATGCAGATGCAGATGCAGATGCAGATGCAGATAGTAGCAGCTACTTTAGACTACAGCTATGAAAAATAAAATAAAAATGAAAAATAAATTTGGTTAATTCAACTGCAGAAAGGTTGTTGAAAGGTAAAAGGATAAAGAAATATAAATTTATGTAGTTTTCTCTACCTTTGCAGTACGAACATTAATTACGGCTGCTTTAGGAAAAGTTTTTTTTTTATACATTTTACTTTAGAGTTTTGTACTAACTAAAACTTTACAAGTCTAAGTTATAGTTTCTTAGCTTCAAGTTGACTTTATGTACGTGGTAAATAGTATTATATTATTATTATATATTATTTTTTTTTGCTAAAATTTCTCTATATATTTAACTATTAATAAGCATAAATCAAATATGTTTTTTATTTCTAATAAAGTTTATTTAGTGACTTCTGCATTTCTACATAAGTCAAAAAGTCATAAAACTTTAGCAAATAAATATTGAATATAATTTTGAATATATAGTTTTTTATTGAGATTATTATGCTAAGAGTTGCAAAAATTTATACAAACTGCAAGCAATTTTAAAACTTGAATTGTTTTTCTTACCAAAAACTAAAAGGTAGATAGAAATTTCTTGCAAACTTTTTGCGTCTTCTTAAATAGATTTTCATGAGCTGAAAATTGAAAAGTTAACATTATATATGTATGTTATAGTTTTTATTTGATTATTATTATTATTATAATTTTCCTATTCAACAGTACAAGCAGCAGGCATATAAATTTGTATATTCAAAAATGTATTTATGAGTGCTAAATTCTTGGTGCAATGTTGCCCGTTTGATAGAACCTGAAAACAAAGCGACACCGAAACGACTATTGAAGCGGGAGCAACGTATAAAGTACAAAATTCGATTGAAAAACTTTCTATATATAAATATGGTTTTTTTTTTTTTTTATTATTATATATGTGTATGTGTGCGTGTGTTTGTATGCAGCTGTGTAGTGGAAATTGTAGGTAGTTGTAGTGTAAAAACGAAGAGTTATGCAATCGGATGCTGGTTACATAATTTTGCACTTATTTGACCCCAGGCAGTCTGGGTGAAAGGCTCAGTTTGGTTTGTTGTTGTTATGGTTGTTGTTGTTGTTATTTTGTTGTTGTATTTTATGTCTTTTCTATGCATTTGCAATTGCAATTGAGAACAGAACAGAACACAACAGAACAGGACAGAGCAGTACTGAACAAGGCAGGACACGAATGAAACACGCAACAATAAAGTTTCTTTCAATTTTTATTTTTATTATTTTTAATGTCATTTTATTTATGAAAATAATTTTTTGCATTGAGTTTGGGCTTGAGGGTTGAAGGTTGAGGGTTGAGTGTTGAGGGTTGAGGGTTGAGATTGGCAGTTCAGTGGCCTGGCAAAAGCTTCTGTCCTGGCTTGTCCAACTTCTGTTTGGTTGTGAAAATAATTAAATGAAAGCTGCAGGATATTTGCGCACAATGTGCACTGATTATGTGCCGCGTTATGTTGCCAGTTGCCCGTTGCCCGTTGCCCGTTGCCCGTTGCCCGTTGCCTTGTTGTTCATTTTGTTGTCCTGTTGTTCGGTTTGCTTTCTACCCGACAGTCTACCACACTCTCTACACCCTTATCTCTCACTGGCGCTGTATGTCACCTTGTGTTGCAGTTTTTAAATAAACAAGTCTCACATTTTTTGTCAGTTAATTAATATGTATATATGTATATATATAGTTTTTTTTCTTTATGGGGCTCAAAGTTTAAATTTTTTTTTTTTGTATTTTGTTATTTGCCCTTTAAAGGTCAAAGCTTGTTATTTATCATATGTAATTAAGTCTATAATCAAATATTTTTTTAGTGCTGTTATTCATGTTGCCCTTTTCAAGGTGATTGGCATTTAGGTGCATATCAATAGCAGGCTGCATTTTATTTATGTATTTGTTTTTTATTTGTTTGCTATTTTTTTTATTCAGAATTTCTATTGTATAATTAACTGATTTGTAATTAAAAATCATCTTATAATACATTCAGCACAAATGAACACGTCAAACATTAAAGTTTATAGTTTTTAGGTTAAGTGCATTCCGCATTCAATAAAAAAAAAAAATTCCTTCAATAAGCAAAAAATTAAATAAAAACTAAACATCTAAAATTTAATATATAAATTTAAAAAAAAAATTAATAGTTTTATTTTACTTTCAATTTAATAAACTTTATTTAAAGTAATTGATAAGTTTACAGAGCATTAAGTATAAATTAATATTAATAAATTTGAGTTGCTATTAAAAGGAGGAGAATTGTTTTTTATTGAATACTGTGATTAGGTATGAATACTGCAATAATGCTGCAAATAGCAGCAGCTATAATGCGACTAACATCAATAATAACAATAACAACATACAATGACAACAAGAGCAACAATAGCAACAACAACAAGGACAACTAAGCAAACACACCGAATAGTTAGATAAGCTCCAAGTTCTCCCATGCTTCATATGATAAGCCCTCGACAAGCTTGTACTGCATGTTCAAAGTGTAAATGTTTGCCATAATCTTAAACTGAGCTGATTTGTGTCTCTGTGTTATGCATGTTTTGTGTGAGTAAATGAGTGTGTGTGTCTGTGATTGATAACATTTCTAATTGAATCACAACAAGAGCTGCTTCGCGTTAGAGAGTGAGGTTATGTTCGATGGGTCTGCGGGGCTTATGGCGGGGGTTGGCACCACCAATTTTAATCGCAATCGCAATGAACACTTACAATTACACATGTTTGAGCTTCATTATCAGTATGCAGTCCGTCAGTTCAGTTTAGGTCCCGTTCCGTTCCGTCACTTCAATTGAACGTATATGGTTCCAAAACAATTTAGTTTCAGTAGACCTCGTTAAGCTTTACGGTAAGGTTCCCGTTGGCTCTGCTCGCTCTACGCGTTTAACTTTTTTTGGTTTGCAATTCTGTGATAATCGTTCGCCAGGCGAATTAGTCTGGTCAGAATCCTAAATATACTCATACTCACTACTTCTATAGCATTCCTTAAGTACTGCCTTAGGTCTTTTACAATTTAACTATATACATATATATACTTATATATATATATATATATATATATTTATACATAATCATAATCATAAAAAATGCTGCGTAATAGCTATAAAGCACTGCGCAACAGCTTCTCAAGCAATGCCTGGAGGGCTGCTAGTGCCCATGGACCAAGGCAACCTGTAAGTAATAATTTAATTATCAAAATATAACATCATATAAAGCAATTATACAGATTATTTATATAACCAAAAGCAAAAAAAAAATGTATATATATATATATATACTTTCCAAACATATTAAAAAATTTTTAATTTTAAGCTAATATTTTTATTGACAAACATAAAATTTATGTCAAATTCTTACAAGACTTTTTTTTTGTTCTACTTAATTTTTATATATATAATTTTGACAGATAAGCTTATTTAAATTAATATAGTTTCTATATTAATAGAATAGAAGTCAATAGAATTTTTTCTAAGTGTTCTTTATTGATTTAGTTGTATAGGTTATTAAACATTCTTATTAATGATAGACGATAATCAATTGATGTTTTTATACACTAAAACCTGGTCAAGCGATTTTAAATTAATATGCTGCCACCTTTTTCTTTTGACAAACGGTGGCAATACTGTTAGAATATCTACTCTTTGAATATGTTCTTATATATGTTGTTGTTTTAGTTGTTGCTTTAAATTATAAAACTGTCCTTATTATATGTTGTAGAAGACAATATACAATTTAATTCCCCAAGGCAATGCACAAATTGTGCAAGTTTCTTAGAAATAGAGCAGAATTGATTGCAATTCAGGTCAGTGCAAGACAGAAACATTATATATATATAACTTTTAATATATAAAAGCTAGCTTAAGGACATTGTCATATAACAGCATATTATAAAGACTGATTGCAAAAAAATTAAAACAGAAAACAACAAAAAATCTAATGAAAATACATACTAAAAAGTTATAATTATAATGACAGCAATAATACTAAAAAACTGATCTATAGATAAGCTATAAGTTATATAGATTGTTTTATATATATATATGTATTGTTATTGTTTGACAGAACTGATATGTATTCAATGATTTAATTCGGAATGACCATAGTCCATAGACATAGTCCATGCGGTAAATGTTTGCCTTATTTTTGTTATTCTAGCTTTAAAGTGCTGTTGTGTAAGTTATTGATGAAGGGATACAATATAATCATAGATTAGGCATAAAATTCTCATTGGCACTTAAGTTTAATCAGCATTCAATCAACACTATAAAGAAGGTTATAAAACATATAGCAAAAATTTTCGACATTTTATAGAGGATTTAGAATTTTGGGAAACAATTTGAGAGGCAACAGCTTGGAAAAGCAAAAAAGGATTCTAAGGCCTTAAGTGGGCCATCAAAATGATTGGGTTGAGCTAATTGAATGGACAGCTCAAATCGATTTATGTCCTTTTTATATATATATATTTTTTTTTGTTTTCGTTTTGGTTTGGTTTTGTAACATGGTGTAAATCATTTGCAGTTTGTGTTTGTGTTGAAGGACATGCAAAACACAAAAATAGAAATCTGCTAACAGAGTGTGTATAGATTTATAAAAAGAAGTATACATACATATATATATATATATATATACATACATTGACAAGCTGATAAAATGTCACAAAGAGCGATCACACAGCATGACAGCTGGCTGTACAATGCGGCGTATGCGTGTTAAAATAAATTGTAAAGTGTAAATATTGGATTTCAAAAACTGCCCTACTCACACAAGCACATAAGCACTCAAACATACACACGGGCACGCACACATACTGTGAGTATCCTTCCCAGAAGGCGTTAAGGCATAACAGCAAGAGGTAAAATGTGAGGCCAGAATAAAAAAAAATCGCAAAAAAACAAAAAAAAAAAATAGAAAAGAAAAGTACAAGGAATAGCAAACTGCTTTGCTTTGTGGCCTGTGGCAATTCAATCCCGTTCGCCGTTTGCTATTTCCAATAAACTTAAAAACCCCTTTAAATATGCATCAGCTAGCTTTGACCCTGGGCATGGGTCGACAGCTGCATTTGCATATGTCCAAAGTCCAAAGTCCATAGAGTCCAGCATTGCCTTTGACACTCAAAACGATTTGGCTAGGTCAGGGTCTTTATACATACATATATAGATATATACATATATATATATATATATATATATATATATATATATATAAATATATATAAATATATACAATATATACCTTACTTCTATGCTACCCTTCCCACTTTTTCTATACTTTTGTCGTCGTCATCATCGTCGCCCCAGTTTGACACGTGTTGGCAGTTATGGGGCAACTATGGGAAAATTTTGTTCAACCAGTCAATGTCTGCACGTGTGTGTGTATGGATATATATATATATATATATATATATGGGTGTGTGTGTGCATGTGGTACATCATAAAAAGCGAAACAGTAGTGAAAAAGAAAACATGGCAAAACGAAACAAGAACAAAACATAGCAAACAACAAGCGTCCAAAACAGCGTACAAAATTGTGTAGAGCATGAAAATCAAACAGCTGTTTCCACTTTCTGATGAAGACATTGAAAAGTGTTTAAAAACTTCTATATGCTACATTAGATGCTCTATAAATTAAAAAAAAAAGAAAAAAACATTTAAGATGACAGACCAATGAAATATACTGCATAGAGTATATTGGACAACTCAAACAATTTGTCAGCAGCAAATCAATGAAACAGGCTCTAAATAAATGTGTAAAATTATAAAAAAAATAATAAAATTAAATTAAAAATATATATTTAATTTTAATTATTTAAAATTCCTTAATGTATATAATTTTACACATATTTATGCATTATATAAAATCTATAAAGGAAATTTATTTAAAATGGTGTGAACATTTTTAATTGCCTGTTTTAAAAATAAAAACACCTTGAATTGGGTAGGAAATACACAGTAATATTGACTAGTTGCTGAATTGATATAAAAATAAAATATATATATATGTATATATGTATATATTTATATAAAAGGAAAAACAACTTCTCTATGTGTTATCAGTGTGATAAGCTGAGTATACATAACACTCGCTGATTGTCTGTCTGGCAATAAAATATAAAAGTAGGAAAGGTCGTCGCAATGTTGAGGTGTTATTTTTTATATATATATAAACCAGGAACTTAAAAATTTTTATTGATATTGATTTAGATTTATATAGGCTATATGAAGGCTATAACTAAATATTCTTTAGACTTTTGTTACGATTAATCAGCTATCAGCAGTTTATATATATTTTTTTGTTTACAGTTGGATAATGAGCTTAAAGTCAGGAAATGTTTTCTTATTTGTTGTTCCTAATAAATGTAACTAAAATTTTAGGGTAGCTAATAGTCTAGCATAATTTTAAGAAAAGTTTTAACTGTTTTTTTTTGTTTTTTGATTTGCGAACATAGACCTTTAAACGTCTCATGGGTTTCCTAACTTTTTGCATAAACAGAGCGATATTTTTATACAGTTTTAAAATTTTATGACGCCCACCTGAGTTTGGCTATAAATTATTCCAGCAGAGCGAACTTTGTGGGCTGTCAACAATTAAATTGCTTTATAATTACATTTTCTGTTTTATTTTTTATTTATTTTTTAAATATTTTTTTTTTGGTCGAGAAAACCCACAAAGTTCATTTAAAATTCAATAATCAGTACTAAGGTCTGGTCCAAGTTTCAACATAGTTATTAACTTAATCAGTTTAAAGACCAAATAAATTAATGTGTTAGGTAAATTGTTAACTTTAACTGTCAGATATGTATATATACAATATTGACAATTGAATAAAATAACGAAATGAAAATATTTATACCTCAAACCAAAATGTACAGTTAAATTGTGGCACTTCGTTTGTCTTTGATTTTGAATTTTGTTGTAAAATAAGTGTGTACACAAGTAATTTGTTAGGATTTTATTGCGACTGAGAGAATTTTTCAATCAATTTGAAGACTAAACAAAATTTTGAGTAGTCATCGATGTGTGCATTAGGTGACGGCGTTGATTGATTGATTGATTGATGTGTTGGGTTACATTTTGAAAAGAAAATCAATTGTAAATAAAATATAAGTGTATAAAATGCTTTTGCAATCGTATGATATTAGGCAGAGAAAGCAATATTTATATATAATGAATATTGACAAACGAATTGATGAGACCAACAATTGAAATATTGTAAATATTTGTACATTTGATAAACAAAACTAACTGTAATCTAATCTTATGCTATGAATGCAATAAGTATGTCTTCGTTTTATATATATATTTTATTTTAAAATAACTAAATAAAGTTTTTTTTTTTTTATTGACATAAATATACGACTAGCTTGTGTTTCCGACAATTTTGAATCAATCAGATTTGCTTTGATTTACAAGAAAATCGGATTATAAAATTGTTTACAATATGTTGATTATAATATATAAATATGTTGATATATATATTTTTTTGTCAAAGAATTTAGTTACATTTAATATTTTAAACATTTCAATATCTATTAAGCTGCTTCAATTAATTTTGTTTAACTTTCAATTAAATATTTAAGTGAAACATGCAGTAGTTACATGATTAGCTAGACAATTAATTTATATATATTTAGTAATTAAAATATATATAGAAACTTATATATATGTATTTAATAAAGACAGCTGACGTCAGGCATTTGTTGATTATGACAAAAAACAGTTTAAAGTTCAATTTGATTAGAAAGAAATCTTAACCGGATCAGCTTATAATATTATATTTAAAAACTAATTATAAATATTGTACAAGGTACAATTTAATACTTATATTTATATATATATATATATATATATATATATATATATATATGTATGTATGTGTATAATTTGTTAACATATTGTACATCCTTGCAGTTGCTACCAGCTGAGAAACGCCTGGAGAGAGCTCATCCACAGTTCACTGAACGCAGTCAACTAAAATATGCGCGTCGTTTGGTCGTCAAATTGGGCAGCGCTGTGATTACACGAGAGGATAATCATGGGTTGGCCCTGGGTCGTTTGGCTTCTATTGTGGAGCAGGTGAGTAAAGAAATAAATAATCAGTTATAAATTTATAATTTCTTAAGCATTACTTGTTTTATATATACAAAAAGAAAGTTACAATTTCTTAACTGAAAGATCATATTATGCTGATGGAAAGCCAGACATTGATTATATTATATAATTTACGAATGATTTAAGTAATTGTCGTTAACGATAATTTCTATACTGAATCCATATTTAAATATGCTTGTTAGTTACTCTTAAAGTAAATCGCATTAATGTTAAGTGCAAAGTTTTAAAAGGAAAAACAAATTTTGGCCCAATGATTGGTATCCACCCGAGGGAGCTGTCACTGTATATATACGAATTTGTATTTGTGTTCTTTTTTGGGTTTTCATTTACCGCTTCATTTATAGCCAATAACATATATAATTTGAATTTTAACGCTAATTTGCATCAATTGATTTTAGGTCGCCGAATGTCATTTGGAGGGTCGTGAGGTTATAATGGTAACAAGTGGTGCTGTGGCTTTTGGTAAACAGAAATTAGCCCAAGAGCTGTTGATGTCGCTATCGATGCGCGAAACCTTGAATCCCAAGGATACTAAAGAGGTGATATACATATATTATATACAGATATATATACAATTTATGGTCTAGAAATTAAGCTTCTGGTAAATTTTCAATTAGTTCGATGGCGCCACATTAGAGCCACGTGCTGCTGCTGCTGTGGGTCAATCGGGTCTCATGTCGCTTTACGACGCAATGTTTGCACAATATGGTGTCAAGATTGCACAGGTTGGTTATATCTAATACCAATTTGAGTAACACCCAAGGAATGTCAAACTGAAACATGGATATTATATAGGTGCTGGTGACAAAACCGGATTTCTATAATGAGGAAACTCGGAACAATCTCTTTTCGACGCTCTCTGAATTAATTAGTCTAAATATTGTGCCAATAATCAACACAAACGATGCCGTCTCTCCTCCAATGTTTATACGTGATGATGAGCCTGCCGGTGGTGCTAGAAAGGTATAAACACACACATATATATATATATATACCATGTATACAAAGCAACTCATACTTATATACCATTTCCCATTGAAATGGTTATGGTCTCGTTTGTTTTAGGGTATACCCATTAAGGATAATGACAGCCTGTCAGCCATGCTAGCCGCTGAAGTACAGGCTGATTTGCTAATCCTAATGTCCGATGTGGATGGAATTTACAATAAACCACCATGGGAGGATGGTGCCAAATTGATGCACACCTACACCAGTGATGACATAAACAGCATTGAGTTTGGCCAAAAGTCAAAGGTAAGCAAATTGCTTCAATTTCTCAATTAAGTTTACACCTGATGCAAATTGTGCTTGTTGTTTTACTAAAATTGCTTTAAGTTTTTATTTATTTCAGTTTACTTTTTTTAATTGAAATTTATAAAGAAATACAGTAAATATATATATATATATATATATATAATTTTAAGTTTAAAGTTAACCCACAGAAAACTTGTTTTCTTTTATATAATCTGCATTCAAATTGAAAATGTGCTGCTTTAAGATAATTATATTTCTCTTATATTCCATTAAAGTTCTTAAGTTGCAATTATTTTCTCTGGTAAAAGAAAGTTGCATAAAATAAACTTTTTGCTTTCTAATTGTCCTTTTATTAGCGCACACCTTGTCAAATATTAACAAGCAATAATGCAGCAGTTGACTATGCACAACTAAATGTTGCCCCTAAAATATAGTACCAGCTTAACACTCTATATATATGTATATATATATATATATATATATATATATATGTATAGAAGTAGCAGGCAACACTTTGTCTGCGTTTATTTGAATTTTGTTGTAAGGCCGCAGCCGACAAACTCCCGCGTTGCATGATGTTAAATTGGTTTTTGATCGTTATGCAATTTGTACTACAAATTGAAAGTTTTACATATATACTATACATACTATATAAATATATATATTTGTGCTACTATATTATGGTATATGTGTGCCAAAAATACAAAGTTTATATACGAAATTTGTTGTCTCTAGCACTTAGAGTCATTGGGCGAGCAACATATTCCTGCAGACAGCACTCTAAACGGCCCAACTATAGCTGAAGTATATAGACATATATGTATATGTATGTGTGTATGTGTACAGTAAATACTTGTATACAAATTGTATATACCCTATTTATATATTTTATGTTAGTTAAGGGTATATTAAAAAGGCAAAACTAGCTGAGACCGCAGAAACTTTTGCCATTCACGAAAAATAATTTCTCAACAAAAGTGACAAGCTGCAACATAAGAAGAAGAACAAGGAGAAGAACATAAAGAAGCAGATACAGCTGCAATTGTAACTCATTGCAACTTAATGATGTCTATTGTTTATAGTCATAATTTGTACTATTACATAGTCTGCTTATTTACTTATTTATACATAATATACTCCATATATATATATATATATATATATATACAATATATACAGGTGGGCACTGGCGGCATGGACTCAAAGGTGAAGGCAGCTACATGGGCATTGGATCGTGGAGTCAGTGTTGTTATATGCAATGGCATGCAGGAGAAGGCCATTAAGACAATTGTTGGTGGTAGAAAAGTTGGCACATTCTTTACGGAAGCATCCGATGGCGCCAATACGGTATCAGTCGAGGTGATGGCCGAGAATGGTAAGTGCCATAATAAAGATTGAAGAAATAATTGTAGACTGTGGTTGCGGATGCGGATGCGGATGCTTTAACTAACAGCAGGAACAAAAGCTGGCAAAAAGCCATTAATTGTGCGTACTAAGTAAAGTTAAAGTAGAAAGAAGAAAGAACAAAAGAACAGGTGGAAACTATAAGTAAAAAAGTAGCAAAAATGTTGAAAGGATAGAAAGAGCATAAAAATAAAATGAAGTTTTCCATTAAAAGAGGATTGAATCAGATATGACATGTAACGGTGCTTAGTATATATCAGTTTGTTTTAAATAGTAGTACTAAGTTGGCTAAGTGACAAATGAGTTAGTTAGTTGTTGGGTTAATAAAGTGCATTGCAGCTAGTTACACTTGTCAAGAGTTGGACAGGTCTTAACCAGACTAGGCTAAGCTCAGCATGCGTAAAGTGCCTTTCAATAAGCGCCAGGTGAGAGCATAAACTGTGCTCCATTCCCCTTGGCGCAATGGCATCCCTTAGCCCCATGGTTCCTTGGTACCTTGGTTCCTGGCATCCCTTTTAAAGTCTCTAACTGACAACATAGCATTTCGCTTAAAGTACCAATGTTGTAGTATGGCATAGCCAGAGCTTAGAATTGAGGTCATAGTGGCTGCCTTGTTAAGGTTCACCGTCAACGCATTCTTGTGGCATCCTTGAGTGGCAGCCACTGGCTCAATGGCGCCAAAGGGTCTTGGCTTTGCCCCAGAGCTGGCATGTTGTGTTGAAATTTTTAGTTAGCAAGTTAAATTTAATTGTTATTAGAGACAGGTGAAACAGCACGTTGGCAAACAGTTCTCAAAGTGTTTTGTTAATTAGCAGCTGTAAATGGTTAGCGTTTTTCTTTCACTCTTTCTGTCTTTCTGTCATTCTGTTTTTCTCCTTCTCTTTCGTTTGTTTTTCTATGTTTCTTTAAATGAAAAATTAGCTAAATGTTTTATTCTATTTTTTAAATAATCCTTGTCAACCTTTTCCTTCATATGATTAAAGGTTTTAACGATAATTTATAGCAATGACTTAATGAGACTTGAAAGAATAACACAGAATAAATTTTAACTCTAAGCTAAACTAAATAAATTAAATGAAAATTAAAACTGCACTATAAAGTTAACTTAATCTTTAAACAGCTGACATGCTAAAATTCTTAAATATATTTAATCCTTGACGATTACTTTTGACTTTGACAGCACGCATGGGCAGTCGACAAATGCAGGCTTTGAGCGCGGCCCAAAGAGCTACAGCAGTTAACACTTTGGCCGACCTTTTGGTTAGTAAGGAGAAGCAGATATTGGAAGCTAATGCCAAAGATTTGGCTGAGGCGCAAAAGAGCGGTCTGGCAACGCCATTGCTATCCCGTCTATCATTGACTTCTGGCAAATTGAAGAATTTGTCAGTTGGCTTGAAGCAAATTGCTGATGACAGTCTTAGGGTAAGTTAAATTACATTTTATATATATATATATAAATATATATTTCTATGTATATATATGTATGTTGTATTTTTGCTATTTTTGCTAAGTTAAGTTGAGTTTTAAAGTTCAAACAAATTGCATTTGTTTGAGTGTCACAAATAATATGGCATTGGCTTTTGGCTAAGTAAGTCGAAGTATGTAGCATGAAGCAGAAGCTGCTTTGGGATTTGTTCTCTTGGCAAAGTGGTCATTTTATAAGCTTTAACAATGGTTGATAACAACAACAACAACAAGAACAACAACAACAACAACAACGAGAACAAGGATACAAAACAAAAACTGAAAACAAGCAACTGTTGTCCATATGTAGCTAGAGCCTTAACGCTTTAACAACATTATAAAATCTCCAAGCAATTTTACACTTCAACAAAAATTTACACCAGCAGGAGGGCTGCAAGGAACTGAAGCACTGAAACACTGAAGAACTGAAGGACTGAAAGACTGAAGGATCTAAGCAAGTGGAAGATAAAAGACAGCTCAGTTCTATACTTGTGGTAGTCGTATTGCTTTCTCACTAATATGTATACATGCATTGTTTGTGTGTGTGTGTGCGTGTGTGTGTTCGCCTTGACAGTAATAGTAACCCGCAAACATACATTCAAGTATATACAGAGCATACCACATACCATACACCACACATACACAGACAGAGACATATGCAACATACACATTCCACGCAGTGGCAACACTTGATGTAATATTGAGTTGGGCTGCACACGCCCACCATTTTGCAGCAAATACCCAACGCCTTCACACCTACCCCCTAACCATTTTATTGTATGTGATTGTGCGGAAGCACAAAACTTTTTGCCGCTTAACTTTATTTTTTTTTTTTTATATCCTTGCCCCTATAGCCGTTGCCACCCTCCCCACTGCCCCCATCTAGCCAAGTTCAATATGAGTCTATAGATTGTAAAACAGGCAGCGAGAATTGTGACACAAACTGTTGGCAGTGGCAAAAATCATGCTCTTAAAACCGTAAAACGATAAACTAAAGATATATATATATAATATGTATATATGTATATATATGTATATATATATGTATATTCATATGACGCAACATAACTCACTCAATAAAGGTTGGTTGAATGACAAAATATACGTATGGGAGACATGAGTTGACGCGGACATTTTTATGCCACAGGGTAGCATTTAAAAGTTGAATTGAATGTTGATTGGTCTGACATCGGGCTACATATATGTTATAGTAGAGACAACGGCATAACAAATTTGAACCGTATAGAGTTCAGATATTACCATAGCGAAAGTTGCTAAAAGCTGTTTTAGAGTTGATTTTGATATTCTAAAGAGAAACAGCTTCCACAGATTAAGATATTTTTCTACAATGGAAAAGATACATTTAATTTCAATCAAAATTATTATTATTGTTTTAAATACTATTTATAAACTGTTTCTATATCAAAGTTAAATAATATTATTAATAATTATTCTGCATAATAACTATAAATATTTTACTACAAGCTGAAATTTCATTTTCAATTTTCATAGCTGACTTTGTTGTAGCTGCTGCCAAGAAATCAAAGTTTGAAAAGTAAACAACGAAGTTATTATACACTTTATATTGAGATTGCATAATAAACTCTTGTAAATTGACTATGAAATTGTCCATTCTATAGACATTTATATATATACATATATATATATATACATATATATATATATGTATAGTGAATGTTAGAAAGTTGTGTGTAAAAGTGAGGGCTATCCCCATGACTTATCCAATTGTCCTTTGCAAATATAATTTAAAGTTTTTTACGCCTTATGATGCCAAAGTCAATAATAATGACCATATAACCAAATTTACTCAGCGCACAAGTTGAGTTTCAATATAAGGTTAGTGTCTGAGCCTGTCTGTCTGTCTGTCTGCCTGCCTTGGTAATGGCCATTTCTTTTGGCTCTTTTGCTTCTGGCAGGCATTTGCTGTCAGCATAGAACATAACACCATCTTTTGTCCTTGCTGCCTGCCTCGCAGAACTCCTTCACTTATCTGCAGCCAATTTCATGCAATAACA